>CAVLJG010000008.1:45364493-45391407 GCA_963669975.1 Acanthoscelides obtectus
CAATATCCTTTGAAACGTCAAATAAACACGTTTGAGCGATTTTCATTTTGCGTTTTTGGCCTTTTTCTCCACCAACACAGGCCCATATATACCAGCATACATCAAATGGGGAGGAAGAGCAAAAGGATGTAATTCTACACGAGTGTTTATTTTAGACATACACTCAAAGTCGTCTCGTATGAATGATGACTATTCTAACCGTAAAAATTCAATTATTTTTACAAAATAACTAAACAAGAAAGCAACTGGACCGAGGGAATACAAGCCCTTTGTATTAAATCTATGGGACTAATGATGAAAGTGATCCTTCTGCATGTGATCATCTTTTATCCTTACTACAGGCGATGCAAACAAGGTTATTACATTTTTCTGCATAAATCTCGTAAGGACATTACAAATCCTAAATGATTTCGCCCAATTACTATTTTTAATATAATGGCAAAAGCTAAACGGATTAGATTAGGTGATCCTCAGTAGATTAAACCACCAGTTAGAAAAGGTAATCCCAAACTACCAAGACGGATTTCTCAAAGGAAAAGGAACTGCTACTCAAATCCTCAGAACAGTCCACTATGCGTGCGAGGCGTTGGCCAATAAAGAACACTTGCGATGCTGTCAACTGACCGTACTAAAGCCGTCGACAGTATACACCACAAAGGACTAGGGTACAAAATGCAACATCACGATATCCCAGCATCCTCAATCACCTTGAGGAAAACTACTTCAATGGTCGAACAGTGAGCCGAAAACTTTATCCAGTTCAGGGTAGTTAGGGGATGCTGTGCCGCAAGGGTTAATTTTGCCTTATGACCATCCGATGCTCGCACAAATAAAATGGGATCGATGCCAGATATCTGACACAAATAAATAAAATTACTCTCCTCCGGAGAGCTTAATGAGAACTAACTTAAGCCAAGAGGCAGACAGGCATTGACGGCTTCGAGCAGCTATGTATACTAAACTTTTTTGAAAAATAAAATAACTCTATGTGAGATAAATAAATTTTGAATGATATAACTCAAAAATAGTATAGATTATAATACTTCCTCGCCAACTGGCGTGGAAATTAAAATCTCCAATTTACACGATTTGTTTTAATTTATCTATGATGTTTAAGCATAAAAAGATGAATATTTATTGCAAAAAATACAACAATTCAATCATCGTACTTCAAAGCCGACAACTTATTTGAAACTCGACATACAAATAATTGATTTTTGTGTGAAGATCTTCGTTCATGATAAAAATATATTTCCTTTCTGTTGAAATATGAAAAAACCAATCAGATGCGGATGATTTAACCAGCATTGCATTGACGTCACTTAGCATTCATTAAAACTACGAAACGTGTGAATCTACCTGCTCGCATTTTTAACAAATCACCACAAAACGCGTGTTCCAAGATATGAGACTTGTGCATTTCCTCATTCTTCTGCTGTTTAAATTTTTGTAATATCCCCAATCGTTTGAATTGCTGAGTAAGAATATTATAGTTATACTGAGGTAAGTGATATTTCAGCAATTTTAAATCGTTTTAAAAAAGCGTATTTTATTATATAAAGGAACATGTTTTTTGATTGAAAACTTGTATATCATCACCATTGTTGCCCTATCCACTATTGTGACTAATAACATTGGCTGGTGTATGGACGTATGGAGTATCTACTTAATATTCTATTCGATTAAAATAAGAAAAGATATAAAACTCTGAAACGCATACATGGTGCATATTACCTAAAAAAAATCAGGATGATTCATAACTAGGTGGTGACCCAAACATATTTTTTTTTAAATGGAAAGCCCTACATTTTATTGTATAATTCGGATAGGCCGTTTGAAGCGAAACAATTGTATGTGAACATTGGGTTTGGTTTTTTAAATTGTTGAGATATTGGGCAATCTATCGAAAAAAAGACACCCAACTTCAACAACTCGCACCGCCTCATCAGTTAGAGTACTGACTTTTGCTAGATAAATTTCATGATCCCATATTTTCTCCATATTCACATACTTATTCAGTTTTTTTATAGTCTTCACAGGGTATTCAAGAACACAAAATTAACAGTTGGACAAGATTATTATCAAACATTTTCTCACTCTTTGACTCACCTTTTCACAAGATTTTTTAATGAAATATTACAATACATTTCAAAATGATAAATAATATTTAGTTTGAAACAGCAGATCGTTAGAACTGGTGTATTTTGATTATAAATTAAATCTACCCAGCCTTATGCAATACAGACGAAAAGTGAAGAAGGTGTCCTTGTATTTTTAGTAACTCAAAAATCAATCGTACAAATACTCACAAACCTAATATCAGAAAAGACTTGTGAAACGAGTAATCGAACAATGTCTGGATACACCGGGTGATCCGGCTGAGAATTCTGAGAATTAGATCATTTTTTCTCGTTCTTGTTCAAAAAACTGAAAAGTGCGGTTGCTGTATATCGCACATTGCCATGGATGTTGTTGATCGATAGCGATTGTTTGTTACCTGGTGTCACTTTAGTATGAATCCTTCTTTTCTCACACACAAAAAGTCGCTAAAAATTGTTACATACCTAGTTTTAATAATTGAAAATGGCGACGAATAAAACAGTAATTCGAAGTTGTTTACTGTATGAGTACAAACTTGGTACAATGCAGCTATTGCGGTGGTGCGAAAAATATGTACCGCATTCGGAGATGATGCCGTTAGTGATCAAACAGCACAGAAGTAGTTTAAAAAAAATTCTTCGGGAGATTTCAGCTTGAGCTAGTCATGTGTCGTTCGCGAACGAGTCGTTCAAAATGAACGACTCATTTAAGTGAGCGATGATTGAGCCAAATTGTTTTGTTTGAGATATCTCTTTAAATTATACGTTGAAATGATGGGATTTGAGAGCAAAAATTGCATTTTGATTTAGAATTCGGTAATTCCTCAAAACTGGACGACATATCCCTTCTTTTTTCGGAAGACAGTATACATTCGTTATATTCAATTCCAACCAAAAATATTAATAGTTAAATAAATACAATAACATCGGCAACCCCAACCCTTCATTTCATTTTCATAGTATGATGTATATTCTCTGACGCAGTGAGTCGTTACTATAGGCAACACAATAATCTCGTCAGCTTCGAGGCCGGTGGGTAATCGTATCGTTCAAATGAACGACTCTGAACGAACGACTCACTAAAGAGAGATGAACGAAATGAGCGAGCTCAGAGAAAAGAGTCGTATGCCTATGCGTATGTCGAGTCTAGTTGAGCGATGAACCGCGCTCAGGGAAACCAAAAATAATGAACAACGCGGATCTTCGACAGGTTGTTCATGAACAACGAGGATCTTCGACAGGTTGTGCACGCAAATTCCGGGACAACGTGCCAAGAACTTGCAGAAATGTTCAGTGTGAGTCATGAAACTATTCGTTTGCATCTTCATCAGCTAGGAAAGACGTGGAAGTTAAGCAAATGGTCCCACATGAACTGACAAATGATAACAATTAGGTCGTCTTACGATTTGCGACGAAAAATGGATCTTGTATTCGAATTCTAAGCGTTCGTTACATTGGTTGTCGCCTAGTGATTCGGTACCACACACGCCCAAGGTTTCCTTGCACCCAAACAAGGTTTTGTTGTGTGTTTGGTGGACAGCAACTGGAATTGTCCATTATGAGTTTTTGAAAAGGGGTCAAACCATCACTGCTACCTTGTATTGTGAGCAGCTTCAACGAGTACAAGCAGCACTCATCCAGAAACAGCCTTCTTTGATCGATCGGAAGAAAGTGATATTCTTGCAGGATAACGCCTAGCCTCATACCGCAAAACTGACCCCAGAAAAATTTCTGAACTCGACTGGGAGAGGTTACCGCACCCGCCATATTCTCCCGACATTTCGCCCAGTGATTATCACCTTTTTGTCTCTTGAGAACTGTATGAGGCACCGAAAATTCACAACTCGAGATGGTGTAATAAAAGCAGTCCACCGATTTTTTTACTCCAAATCCAGGGAGTGCTACAATACCGGCATACAAAAATTGGTACACCGTTGACAAAAGGTCATTGAATGTGATGGTAATTACTTCGACGAATAAATAGTGCCTTATTGTTTCTCAATAAAAATTTATATTCTTCTACTAAAAACCGAACTTATTTGGTTACTTGATAGATCGAGAGCAAATATGGGATCACAAAATGTTTCCAACGAAACTTTCATTACTCCTGCTAGCGGAGGTGCAAGTTGTCAAAGTTGAGTTTTTTTTTCAATAGATTTCGAATATCTCAACAATTTGAAAAGAAACCCCCATAGTATATTACATCAAATTACTTTTTTTAAGAGAACCTATCCAAATCTTAGATGAAACGTAGGACATTCTATCGAAAAAGAATTGTTTGTGTCATCACAAAGTTACGAATCATCCTATGAAGATAAACATATTTTTCAAGTCAGAAACATACTACTGTTGGCTGAAATTTTTGTAACTATTTTTTAGATATCATGCGTAATAACCAAGGTATCGACACACACTAAAAACTCACCCTGTATGCAGGAATGATTACTGACGTTTCGGTCACCTCGGTGGCTTTTATAGGCTTCGTTCCAACAAAGCCGTGTAAGTGACACTAAAACGTACTGCGCACGCTCATGACGGTACACTGTACGGTACACGGCTTTGTTGGAACGAAGCCATCAACGAACGAATTAAAAACGTCAGTAAATAATCATTCCTACATATGTGGTTTCATTTAGCGGCGAGACTAACATAAATACCACAGCATAAGTTCCAGTTGTTATGGTATTTCACAGCGTCACAAGCAACCACCAAACAAAACTGAAAAACATGCAAGACTATAATATTTTGTGAGTGATGTGATCTTGTACGCTAAATCATCTCCATATTTAAAAACCTCGGATGTAGAAGAAAACTAATCTACTGGGTATCTCAGTATATTTTTCTAAAGTACGCTAATTTCTCAATACCGAAATCTAGCTACTAGACTTGGAAAGTACTGTTCAGATTTGAATGAAAGGTGAATCAACTAAAGACATATCACAAAATTATACTTTTTTAAATCATAATATGAGTCAATAGGTCTTGTTAAAAAGAACGAAAATTCTTAAAGCCTTATAAACAGTGAATTTCTCGTAAAAAAAAATAAGAAAGAATGCCCTCTTCTGAGACCTCTAATTTGGCGCAAGAAAAACTAAGTCTTCTAAATGGCTGAGGTATTTGATAAAAACGAAACATTTCGTGATTCAATAAAACAGTTTCTGAAGCACCTAAGTAAATAAAAAAAAGGAAAAGATTGCGTCTTTTATTATCAACAAGCCTAGCTGAGTGAGATTTCAACAAGTGAAAAGGCCGATTACCCCCTTTACGCGCCAAGGCCCTTTAGAAATTTTCGGAGATTGAAACTCTACAATCCAGAAGTTAGACCTATCATATTTTTGTGAAATATAATATACTCAAACTACAAATCCAACATGGAAATCATACTCACCTTAAATTGCTTGGGGTTGTTAAGCTGGGTATGCATCATCTCGAATCTTCCTCGTAACAATTCTTCTTCAGGTTGTATGGCTATTCCTAGTTTTCTTGTACTTTCTTGTTTGACCAATACCTAGAAGATAATGAAAATTGTTTTAAATCTTGCGAAATAGATAAAATCATCACTCCTTTACTGTTGCAGTAATAAAATAAGCATACATTCAAATTACAACGAAAAATTCGATCAATATAAAGAAGCAGACTGTATTAGCAAGTCATACTACTACACGGTACTTTTATTAATATCACTACTAAAAAATTTCGATCTCTTGATTCATTCATAAAATCAAAAATAAGTCGTTGGGCTCATGTCAATGGGCCAGGAGGGAGTGCGCGTGCAAACAAAGCCTGAAAATGGCCGACTTTGGGGAACATATCGTCGGGTTACTGCCAAAACAAGATAAGTACATTTTTGGGTTAAGTGCAGTTCTCTATCTAAAATGGTGTAATCTGTGATTTGGCAAAACCAGATATCTTCATATTAAGAGGAAGAGAGTTGTACGCGTGTTCCACAAATACGTTAAATGCAACATTAGGCTGTTAAAGGCAGCTAAAACACTTGCGACTAAAAGTCATTCAAATTACCGTAGGACATAGCTAGTTTTCTAACAGAGTTAAAATAAGTCATAAGTCATAAGTCATTTTGTTTTAGTGCTGATGTAAGAATTTTGGAGTCAGAATAACATAATTACCACATGTCGTTTTTTTTTTTTAACACTTGTGAATCGACATCAGGAATTGTTGTAGATATATGGCTTTTGCTGGCCCCTCCCAACTGAGCATTTTGCTAGTTGTGGACAGAGCTAAATGGAAAGAGGTAGCTTAGAAATTGGGCGCCTGTTTATCTAATTACATACATCTGATGTCACCGAAATATCGCTGTTTTCGGACACGTGAAGCGATCAATCATATTAGTGCTCTTCTCGAGTGCATGGTCCAAATTAATCCAAATATTCAAGTAATAGTGCAAACATTTTTAGAAACTGGGCACAGCTATATGGAAGTCGAATGTATGCACAGTGCATTTAATGTGGTCGCAGATGTTAGTTCCTATTTATACAATCCAGGACTGATTCACAATTTTCCACATGGCCAGAACGTCGAGATTGAATAAAAAACCGTATAATGTTAAAGAATTAAAATGTAAAGAATTTTGAATTTAGAAAATATTAAGAAATGCTAATGAAAGATAAATTGAAGAATACCTCGGGCGAAAAGGTTTACTGGCTTAAAATCAAGTGTTCCAAGAATACTAAGTCCTAGCGTTAGATATTAGGACGATCGTAGATTGGATTATATGGAAACGAAAGTTTTGGGTGAAGGAACCCAAATAAAAATAACAGATGCGTTTATAAAAAGTATACCTATATTGACTCAATAAAGAAAAAGTCTAAACTTTGTAAAAGTAATGTTAATCCTGAGGAATATTATTATTATTACAAATCGCTTCCAAACTCCAAAGAAGCAAATGATATATTACAGGATCAGCAGCAGAGGATTCTGATCCCCAGGAAAAACCGTCATATGAAGAGTCAAATAGCTAATCAAAAAAAAGACAAGTGCAAGAAAAAAAATGTGTTTTTTGTTAATGGGTGGTTAGTTTTCCAAATGTTATGATTATTTTAATTACCGCTTTCTTAAGACTTCCGTTAAGAATTTAATTTATGAATAAAAAAGTATTTAATTTCTTTGTTTGATTTTTAATCTAAGAACAAAGTTTAAAATCCTCATATTTCACTAGTATAAAAATGTAAGTTGTCTGGTTTTGGAAGTAACCCGATGATATAATTTGCAAGGCCATACGTTCGAAGCGCGATCTAGTGACGGATACAGCAGTACGAACATTTTTTTTTTAATAATGTTCAGTGGTTGATTTAAGAAAAAGAGCCCGATCGGCAATTTTTCAATGGGGCCCACTTCTTCGGTACATCATATAAATCAACTAACACATTGTCAGGTTAATTTAATTTATTTGATACAGTAAAACAGAATTATGTAATTGAATCCTTGTCTAGTTTTTCGCTCAGGGAGATAAATGCTACTTCTCAATAAGGCATTGCGGTCAGTAATGGTAATTTTATGAGTTACTAGTGAAAAAAGAAATAGTTTATATGTCAGCTCAGGAACAGAATTCAACTCTACAAGTTTATTAATCCAATAGCCCAAACTGACGGCACTGAGTTGTCTCACACTTGAAATAAACATGTATCTTGCTGCTTTTGCAGAGGCTTGATTTGATTTATAGTATCGATATGTACAGTTCGGGAGTATCAAACTATCAAGAGGAATGAAGAGAAAAAAAATGTAGCTCATTATATTCCACAAAAAGTATGCATTGCAGAGAAAATATGAAGTTTGTATTAGTTTCAGGAACGCTGAAAAATAATATTCGCATAACCCGGATATAACTAAAATGGGGTATGAATAAAAAAATTAAAATCACATGTATAAATTGAACATTGTGCAAAAATCGGAGTCCAAAATCATTAAAAGATCCGACTTGGGATTAGGGGAAAAACAGTCACGCCACTGGGAACCGAAAATAAAACGTAAACATAACCTATATTTGTGGGCTATAGTTTTACGTATATAGTAGTGCCTCACAACTATGAATTGCATAACGATGCAGAAAATGAAGAAAACTCCAATGACAAGTTGCTTGGTCAACACGAAAACTCACATTCGAATTATGAGTGAAGGGTTTACGCATCTTATACAATAACTACGTATGCGATGTTGTCAATTGTTGATGCTTCAGAGTCACCCGACTAGTTGTCATATAGCATATTCGCTAAAAATAATCTAATAACAAATAATTTCTCCCATCACGTCATGGAAAATACAGGGTGTCCGCAAAGTTGGGGTTTTTTCTTTTACACGACGTGTAGATCTTGAGAAAATACGCGGATTTTCTTAGTAACATATAGGTACTAAGTACAATGTCTTAAGAGAACCGACATATTGGGCTCCGCAAACTCAATCAAACCTGAACCAAACCGAAGCCGGTCCTGTCCTATCCTTCGATCACGTCCAGAGCACCAGCGTACAGTTTACAACGTATTTTCTACGATCACGAATCAAATCCAAGCGAATAACCAAAATTTCTGTGTTATGTACCGCGGTTATAATATGGTTCAAGATGACAGACGGGTTGATGACATCAGTTACACGAATCGCTTGAATGCGTTGGTTTTAACCGCGGTTTTGTTGCAAGTTGTTTATTTTAGAAAAGCCCGTATATAATTTCTGATTATTTTTATTATCACTTAATAATCGGTGCTTTTTCGTGTATAACGATGTAGGGAAAGTTTCAAAAAGCAACCTTTCATAATATTAAAGGGAGAAATGTTTTTTTGTCAGAAAAAAATATTTTATGATGGAACCATGGCTTTGTAGCTATGATAACTTTCAATTCTCTAAACTTTTCCGCATGTTAAAAAGAAAATATTTATTGATTTAGCAGAAATGATAGGAAAAAAACGAAAAAAGATATTAACAAAACCGCGCATACAGGTGGACATCATCCAGTGAGTTTATATGGCCATATTTTAATATTCTTGTGGTATATGGCTACACAGGATACTTTGTTAAACATAGGAACTAGATTGAAGTGTTCCCAACAACAGTAATGAGTATAAAGTTTCCCAAAAATGAAGCTGAAGTACAATAACAATATCCAATACCCGGCAAAATTCTAACTTGTCACATTTCAAATAATAACCAGAAATATATAACTACTCCAGAGTTGGGTAAATACCACAATTTTGCCTTGATAACTATGACATATAACAGCTGATTCATGACGTCACGGATCTTATAACTAAACTGATAACCACACTCGCTTGAACGGATCGGTAAATACCATTTTCATTTGGTTATCCGCTTGAATTTGATTACGATGTAAGGTAATGTGTAAGTACGGATTTTGAGACAGAGCCGTACGTAGAATTCAACTGAACAGTGAGTACTTTTAATTTTTTTTTACTTGTTCGCTCACGTTTCACCACGCATTAGCTTTGTTATATCAAGCGTAGTTCTTTCTGAAAAGGAAACCCCAACTTTGCGGACACCATGTATATTACTAAGTACCTGTTGTTAACTTATTAATAGGTAGTTAATTACAACTATACCAAAAGTACGAAATTCCTGGCAGTGACTCATCTATGCTTTCGAAAAGCAGCAGTTGCCAGATTTCAAAATGAATTTACCTATCCATTTAAAAAACTATAATTATGATGTAAAACTAGTAAGAACTGAGAAACGTATATTCAGATGGACAAATGGTAGTAGGACTATGAATGTGACACAATGTAAAATTTCTACTCTGAATGACGAGAGAGGAGTTGGTAAGTTATCAGTTTGGTAGTTTCGAACGTGAAATTGCCGACTATAAGGACCACATGACAACTCTGTCAGGTATCGGGCAGCCGATGATCGGGATTGGTGTATATCTCCGTTGTCTCTACCCCACTGCTAACATGACAACTCGCGGATCATTCGGGCGCGCGCGACAAGACATTAGGTGTTCAGGATGCTGTTTTACTTTGTAGCTTCCTAACAAAAGTGTCTGAAAGAACAATTTTTCGGATAATCAATAGAAAAACTTCAACTAACCGAGAAGAACATCCGACGACTAGTGGTAGTACGAGGGGAAGGAAGAAAATCGTTTTGGATAAAAATACCAAATATGCTGTTCGCAGACACATACATTCTTTTTTTTTCCGAAACGGATGCCTACATACAAAAAACTGCTGAAATGGAAAAGGACGACAGTATTCCGAAAATTCTATGAGGGTTCTATAAAGAACGATCCATGATTTGAACTTTAGGTATTTGAAGCGGACGAGGAAGTCATGTCTGATTGAAAAAGAAGAAATTGTGATGTGGCGACGTAAGTACTTAGCGGAAATGCGGAAGTACAGATACGAAAATAGGAAGATATATTATCTCGATGAAACGTGGGTGAATGGGGATACACTACGCCAAAGGTATGGCAAGATATGAATATTACCAGTCGTCAACAGGCCTTCAAGCACCTACAGGTAAGTTTGGACTTTTTCTAGGTCATAACTGTTGTGTATTTTATAATCCAGTATTATTCATTTTGGACATCTGCATCTTTGGTTTCCTACATATATAATGTAAATAATTATAATCCTACTTTAATGACCCCAGGGATTCTAGGAGACAATCAGAATACCTTGCCACTTTCACTAAAGGATTATACCTGTATATCCATTATTATCCAATCCATTGCTAATCACCATAATCGGATTATACGTTTCAATTCCCAGGTCTTAAAAACTTAATTTAGTTTTTCTTAGTTAAATGGACTTGGGATCCAAAGAAACAGTTTTTCTGTTACAGAGCTGCCTATGTTTAATAATTTAGTGCCTTCTTCAGGGCTCTATAAAACCCTGAAAACCATTAACTCATGAAAAAAAACAAAGATAAACGGATTCGTGACTTAAACGGATGAAAAGTGTTTTTATTTTATCAGAAAAAAAGGAAATACAAGAAAGTAATGTAAAGTACGGTCAATTAGAAGACTAATATGCTTCATTACTGTTCTCCTAGACGCTTGAATTTATTGAAACTTTATTTCAGGTAAAGGGCGGAGGCTTATGTAACACATACTGGCAGCGATGAAGGGCTTCTGGACAAAGGATTACTGACATTTAAGTCCAAAGAAACAGATTTGAAGCATGGTTCAAAAGCATTTTGAGGGATATCCCTTCTGGTTCAGTCGTGGTAATGGATAAAGGTTGATTCTCACTATACATTCCGTTTCCATTCCGTAACCGTTCCGTAAATTATTGAAACTAATATTCGCATAAAGCAGGCTATTGCATGTGTATCCACATTATCCGTAAGGTATACTGTGTATACAATCAAATTGTACTGAACGTTTACGAAAGTGATATGGAATGGAACCGGAATGTATAGTGAGAATCAACCTTAATGCTCCATATCACAGTCGCCGACTAGAAAAGTTCCCTACTAGTTCATGGCGAAAAAGTGAGATAATAAATTCGCTCAAGACAAAAAACATTACATACCAGGAACAAATGCTTAGAATTGAACTCCTTAATATCGCTAGGCAAAAGAAACCGACGTCAATACGAGTATTGTATGCTATAGATGAATGGCTCTCCAGCATGCCATTATTGTTCATCGCTTACCACCCTATCATTGTGAACTAAATCCAATTGAGTTGATATGGGCGCAACTCAAAGGCGAAATAGCAAGGAACACGAACCTTCAAGTTACCGGATGTCAAGTTATTGTTACAAAATGCTATCAACAACGTATCCTGCGAGAACTGGCAAAAATGTATTCCACACGTCATCAAGGACGAGCAGTGAATGTGGGATCTGGACACTCACATTGACATTATTGTTGAACCAGTTGTGATTGAATTAAATATCCACGACTCTGATTCGTCTAGTGATGACACCGATATTGAATAATCATTGATTTTTAGATCTTATTATAATTTTGTTTTTGTGTTTTTGACAACTGATAATAATTTTATTATGTTTGACACTGAAGTCTCGATAAGTTTGGGTGTTCCATTATATATTTATTATATATACATTTTTATATTATTCATACATTATATATATATATATATATATATATATATATATATACCAAATATTGTCAGTTATTCGTCATGATAATTCACACTGTTAAATATCTGGTTAAATAAATAAATATAAATGAACCACTTCGCTATTATATGTAGTAGTAGTACAAGATTTATTAGCACATTTGGCTACATAAACAGAATAATTGTAAACAACTTAGAATTAGTAAATTCAAGCCATATGATATATAATTGTACATTTAACAAGTGATTCCTCAATTTTACTTTAAATTTTGTCAATGTTTTCTCGTCTTTTATCTCTGTGTATAATTTATTATATTCAATCAACCCTTGATAGAATACAGATTTGTAGCATATGATATATTTTTTGGTCATTAAATGGAAGTCATCTTTATTTCTGTATTATGTAAATGAGGGTCGACATTTGATGATGTTAAATTAGTTAGACTTGATGGAAATATATTATATTTACTTTATAAATGAATATCATTACAAGATGTTTGATAAAAATTTTACATTGAGCCATTTCAATTTGCAAAGCATTTGTCTAATTGGAGTATATTTATCTTTATTCAGTATTATTCTCATGCACTTATTTTGTAAAATTTGCTGTCTTTCAAAAATGGAATTATTTGCTAAATATAGAATAGTCGAACAGTACAAGAAGTTTGGAAGAATGATGGTATTATAGATAATTTTCTGCCAGATGAACTCAAACATCTAGAAACCCTTGATAAATATCTCACTTACTACTAATCTTATTATAACTTTTTCAAAATGAATATCAAAATTAATCGAAAGTCAACAAAAACCAACAGGTATTTAAAAATTTTTTATGAATTCAATATCTTCACCATCAATATTCAGTTGAACATTGTACATTGTTTTTTTTCCGATTAACATAGCTTTCATTTTACTTGTATTTAATTTTAGTCTGTTAGATGCTAACCATTTTGAGACAAGTTTCAAGTCTTCATTTATATAAGAGTTACCAGTCTGAATATTTTTAGTACTTATATAAATTATAGTGTCATCGGCGAAAATCTGAATTTTGTTTTTTTTTTACTGTGGCAGGTAAATCATTTATGTTTAAATAAAAAGAAGTGGTCCCAGGATACTGCCCTGTGGAACACCCAACGTATTTTCAATTTTGATGAAATAGTGTCATTAGCTTTTGTAACGAGCATCCTTTTAGATAAATGATTTATAAACCACTCTAAAACACTTCCTGATACACCATATGCCTTCAATTTACCTAACAACATATCTCTATCAATTGTTTCAAATGCCCTCTTCAAATCCAAAAATACTGCTATGACAACTTATTCTAAGTCTCTTCTCTTTTCTCCAATTCTCAGTTACCAACTGGAAAGCCGTTTCTGTGGACATTTTTTTCGAAAGCCTGCATGCGTCTCCACTAAAATTTTGTTTTCTTCTATAAACTGCATTAATTGGTCATGCACTATGGACTCTAATAATTTTTCAATGTCTGGTAACACATTTACTGGTCTCATATCGCTGCATCTTTTAGAATTTTTTATTTTGGGAACTGGGTTATTGTAGAGCATTTCAAATTTTCAGGAAAAGAACTGCTTCTCAGTGAACAATTGATCCAATTTAATACAGGATATCCCAAAATTTCGAAACAGTTTTTCAGCACGTTTTTTTAGTAGTGATTTCGGCACAGTTGTTATTTGCGATTTTAAACTGTTTACTTTTTTCTTAGATAATTCGATGATACGTGAAATTTTGAACGTGTATGCAACACTTCCCCCTGGAAACTAATTTTCATATATTAACACCTTTTATAAAAATTAGTTCGTACGCACATGGAATAATCCCCTCCACCCCTCTGCTCAGCGCAGCTACCTTAGGTAACAGCGATGAGTCACTGCCAGGAATTTCGTACTTTTGGTGTACAGATAGAAAGCATTTTCGGAGATTTACTAGCTTCCATTGAAATACAGGCAACATGGAAAATTTCCGAGATGTTTGCAAAAATCCGAATGCAGATAGGTCTATATTTTTTAGCAATCGGCGAGAATATTAAGCAGTCCGCAATAAATATTATATTGTGGCGTGACAAGCGACACGTTTAATAAAACTTATGAAGTATCATCAAAATTTTAACACTTTTACGCACCCTCAGAATACGATGCTGCATCTCCAGGAACTTCTGCTTCAACTCGGTGATTTGTGCTATCGAAGAGGAATGTTTTGTTTTAAGATCCGCTATATCCTTATTTACTTTATCCAGGAAGGCTTGATGTAGACCTGTTTGATATTCTTGATGGAGCATACGCGACCTCAGGTCCGAAAAGCCATTTATTGGCACCCGGAATATATTTCTTAGGATTCGGATTGTCTTGAATAGCTGCTAGCCACATCTGATATCGATGCCTATAAAGAACAAGAAAGTCGGTCAACAAATGTGACAAGGCAATACTACTTCTAAAAATTTGATATTCTGCATTCAACAACAACCTTAGATTAGTTTGACAAGTACTGTCACTGAGCTCAGATAACAACAAAACAACTATACAGTGCTTCTGCCATATATGTTGCGGCCGCCTTTTCTCTAAAATTAAATCTGCTGGAACGTAATGGTGCAAAGATGACAGTATGTATAAGGTAAATCAAATATGAACCGAACTTTTGTTTTAGTAATTTTATTGGTATAGTAAATACAGTTTATTTACATCTAATTTTTCTACATAATCTCCTCTCTTATTCATGCACTTTTCGCATTGGATAGAAAGTTTTTTAATTCCCCCATCAAAGAATAAAGCTGGTTGTGTCAGAAGAATCGCTGAAATCAGGAAACCGTATTTCACAGATTTTCTCCAATTTTTGACATTTTAAACGTAGGATGTCATAAGGTGGCCAACTTCAAAATTCAACTTTTATATGTTTTTTTTCATTTTTTTAGGTTCCACAATCAAAATTTGATTTGTTTCCAGGAAAATTGAGAAAATAGGGAAAAAGCACATTTCCGCTGATTCTCTTCAATTTTTGACGCTTTCGGCCAGAAAATGGATAGTTGGGTGACCTAGGAATACGTTGTATAGATTCATTTTTACGTTCTTTTCCGTTTCGTTGTTAGAATGATGATTTCTTGTCCGCAAAATTGTCAAAATCGAAAAAGCATTTTTACCGATCTTTTCTAGGTATTTTTAGAGTAGAATATCATAGCTTTTTGTCAATGGAACCTGGAAGAATGGGCAAAAATACATGTTTCTGGAGTTTTCAAGTTAGTCAAGCTATGATATCCTAAAATGTAAGAAGTTGCGGTTTTTTCGATTTTTGACGATTGTCTCGACAAAAATTCATGATTTTGTTAGTGGATCTGAAAAAAACGCCAAAAAGCATTGATATACAGTGGATTTTTAAGTCTACGAAATTTTCGTTACAAAACTCAAAAAATATTTAATTTTTTTTTTCTCTCTAACCTATAAGTTCCACAAATCTATAAAAAAATCAAGGGCATGTAGGATTATGAATATAGCAACGGTAATTTTTTCAAAACTTTTTGAGCAAAATTGAGCCCGTATAAAACTATTTTCGAAAACACGTTCCTGAGATTAAGGGCCCCTAGAGCAGACCATTCGATCAAAAAATTTAGTTAAGGTTTGGATATCTTTGGGAGCAATTTTTATATTTCGCCTACAGCCTTTTCTTATAATCTAATTTTTACCTGATGGGGGATGCTCAAATATCCTCTAACTCTGCCTTGCTAGGAGTGACGTAAGGCGTTATACTGGTAACTCCAACATTTGTCAGCTGCTGTTTCTGCTGTGGTTGATTAAGAACGCAGCCAAGTCTGTAGCGGGTATCTTGCGACCGGTTCCTGTCACTCCTTTCTCGGTGACGGTAACCTTCAATTCAGTTTGAGATTCAGTAAGGGCCCTCAGCTGGATTATTTCGATTGTGAGATTGGGCTTGTTGCCTAGGATTCCAGCTATTCCATTCTTCAATACCTCTTGCTGATTTCTATTAAATGAAATATAAATGCACATTTTGTTGGTGTGTTACAGAGAACTAACAATACATTATTTAAATAAAATGATGAGATACAAATAGTGACTTGACTTATATCAGTGCCTTTCATGAAATTAGGAAGTTTCCTATAGTCAAAAATACTACTGGTTTCACTTGCATATAATAATATAAGTGGTATCTTTCACAAATCTGAAAGAATTATTCCAATGACTTAAAGCTTAAAGAATTTATGACAAACAGCAAGATGTCTGTTGGAACTTAGTCCCAGTTCGCATTGTCAGCCATATCACCAATATGGCCGCTAGATGCCGCCGATTCTGGTGCTCACAGAAAGTGAATAATACTCACTTCAATTCGTCGATCTTCTTCCCAAAAATGATCCGTACAATGCCGTCCGAATTGTCGTGCTCAGGAATGACATTATACCCCATCGCCTTGAACCTGTTAGAACGGGTTTAGAGGCACATATTCTACTGGAGGCTGACCTGGTGCGTAGTAGCCATTCCCGCTACCCCAGCACGCTTGCAGCATATTCCACTTCTTGATGACATCATCCCTTTCATCATTGAACAAGTTCACAGAGTAGACGGATGCTATGGTTTGAGTTGCCAATGATTGCAGAAGGTCTGGACCATATAGAATAAAGTAATACTCTGTTTAGTCCAGGCGATATATTCGCATCTGATGGGAAAAATATTCTGATTCGGATATTTTGTATAATATACAAAAAGATCTCCTTTTAGCGAATCTGCACGTTGCCAGGCCCAAATTTGCACTAAAAACTTTCTTGAACATTTTCTTTTAGAAATTTCAAAACTTGTTTTTTATTTCACTACGGTAAAAGCTTTTTTCATTAAAAAAAGTGCGAAATATTCCATTTTCGACCCCAAAAAACAATTTAAAAAATGAAAGTTTAATGTTGCCAATGTTCCTAAATATTCTTCAAGCAACCATTAACAAAATCACAAAGCTTCTGATGAGGTATTGTTATTGTAAACATTTTTAATTGTTAACCAAGCGCGCGCTCAGTGCAAACTCTGCGTGAGTACGCGAGGTACAACATGTAGGAGCGGCCGCCAGCCACGGCGGAGAGTACCAGCTAGCGTGTCTCAACTAACAAGATATTTAACAAAATTGAATTTTTTTTGCGAAGATGCTAGATGGTACATGGTACATAATTCAAATATAATGTCGCTCGGAAACTATCAACTTTAGAGAAAAGGTCGAAATCACCTTTTTTGTTCAGAATGCCTCTAAAAACCTAAACCACCACCAGTGAAAAAAACTATTTTGGAATTTGTTTAAATAATTGTTTCAAAAAATGTTGACGCAAATTTGGACCATGCGACTAAAAGGGCCCTTTTGAATGAAATTATGCAAAAAATGTCAATCAGATTATTTTCCCATCACAGGCAAATATATTCTGGCCAGGCTAATCAAAGTGCTAGACATTTATTATTATCTAAGTGACATATAAATCCGAACACCCAGTTTAAATGGTTTTATTTTAATAAAATTTTGTTAAGTACTTAATGAAGCATAATAAGTAAATGATAAAAATTTTAAAATGATTGCACTGCTTTAAAGCCCTTTGACTTTAATAGTGTGTGGATGCACCCTGATGTGCTACGCATTCTCCAACGCGCCTAGGCATGCTTCTGGTCAATGTCCTCCTGTGGTATCTCATTCCAGGCAACCACCAACTCCTCTCGAAGTGCTTCTAGAGTCTGAGGAGGACGTTGCAAATTGAGCAATCTCCTACCCATCATATCCCACACGTGCTCTATTGGGGATAAGTCGGGAGATCTTGGTGGCCATGGTAACAATGTGACATCATTATGTTGAAAGAAGTCTATTGTGACTCTTGCAACATGTGGTCATGCATTATCTTGTTGGAAAGTTGGATCTGCCAGGGTGTCAAGATAGGGTAAAAGATGGGGTTCTAGAACTTCGTGGATATAACGCTGCGCGTTCATGTTACCTCTGATGAAGATTAAAGGTGATCTGGAACCATAAGCTATAGCACCTCAAACCATAACTCCAACAGTGTGATGAACATGTCTTTCAACAAAAAACTGTGGATTCCTCCTTTCACCACGTCGCCTTCTAACCCGGGCACGACCATCGTGCATGCCTAAACAAAATCGAGACTCGTCACTAAAGACAATACTGTTCCATTCCTGATCCCAGAGTGACCGTTGTCTGCACCACTCAAGGCGATTACGTTGGTGTTCTCGAATTAAAGGGAGGACCCAGTGTGGCCGGTATGAAAACAAGCCAAAACTTCTCATTCGTCGGTAAACACTTCGCATGCCAATAGGTCTTCCGTGTTCTGCAAACCATCCATTTGCAATGGACCTGGTAGTGGAGAAACGGTCCCTTAAGGCCAATAATCTTATCTTCACGGTATGTTGTTCTACGGCGGCGTCCAGTGCCCCTTGCTCTTTGCGTACGGCCTTCTCGAAGCCATGCCTGACAACACCTAACCACAGTGTCTACACTTCTTTGCACTCTAACTGCAATTGCCCGAAAAGAAAGTCCAGCTTCCCGAAGTCCCACTATACGGCCCCTATCAAACTCACTAAGTTGACGAAATCGTACAGGTCTCCGTACTCTAGGCATCGTAACCGATCGTAAGGGATGTCAAGAACCAAAATCCGCCAACATTGATTCTTTACTGCGGCTGAAATATTCATTTTTAGAGCGTTAGTGAAATTAAAAAAGCAGTATAAAACCGGAATGTCCAACTGATGAGGCTGAAAATTTTTTCACTTGTTATTTACAGTAAGAAATACATTCACCAACTTTTATTAAAATAAAACCATTTAAACTGGGTGTTCGGATTTATATGTCACTTAGTATATGTGTTGATGATAATTCCATTGGATTCTTGTCTCAAACACACTTACTTGAGAAAGTTAGAAATTAGTTGCGCATCGACTTTTTGTTTTCCATTCTGGAAATTACAAATGCAAAATTGCGGAATCTAAAAAATGGAAATAAGAAATAGTTATATTCACTGTACACTGTCGAATTACAAGTCATGCCATGCTAACAGTAATTACACACAACGCGGGTGCGGTGATGATTTTTTTGTAATTCTCCTCAAAGTTTTTAAAAACACAAAAAAATCGTAATTTATAACTTTGAGCATAACGTCTCTTCAGACAGGACAACATATAAATAACCCGTCAGGCACAGCTAATAGATGTACATTGGCAGCATATTCAGTAATGATTTTCTCACACAGCAAATACCACTGATTTTAAACACATGCAGCCAATAGACATAATCATCCAGATACGATCTTGATATTCAACCAACCTAAAAAATCATAGTTTATAACTTTGAACATAACCTGTCTTCAGGAAGGACAACATATAAATAACCCGTCGGGCACAGCTAATAGATATACTTCATCCACATGTGATCTTTGCTATTCAACCAACTTTCTTATCAGAGATGAAAACTACAGACTACTCGGCTTCACAACACGTATGCAACCAACAACGCGTGTAGTTGAGTCATTCCTCCATAGATGGACGCTCACAACGATCCTAGTGAGCAAACGTGGAATGACTACTTGCACCCTAAAAACTACCTAGTCTGCAAGATGACTTTTTTTACATTTTATAGGTTTTTTACATAATACCCGTGCGGCAATAATATCACGAAAAACCTCTATACTGCCAAAAATGACAGTGTCACTTTTCGAGACACGTAATACCCATGCCGTCCAAAAGTAGGATCATTTCTTCAAATATGCTAAATTTTTTAGGACATTCCTCGGCTTCAGTTGATGTTATCCTCTGCTATGTCACTAAGACTAAATCCCACCTTCCAGAACCATACGCAGGTTAAGGCTTAGGTTCGCTGTTTAATAATATATTGATTGTTAAACTCAAATGAAATATTAAACCACATTTATTATCAACATCTCCTGCTGTCAATGACAAATGGCCCTGCGATACATGTAATGACATTCTATATCTTTCAGAATATCATTCATACTTAATAATTAAGATTTTTGCCTGCGTCTGCAAAAGGACTTGAATATAATATCATTTGGTGCAGACAATGGCTGTGAACACTATCGATGGCTGAAGTTCATAAAAAACATGGGCATTTACAATGCATTGTTCTTTGTGAAATTGTCATTGAGATGTTATATGCATGTATAGGATAAAGGAAGATTGATGGTATTCTGAGAACAGAATGTATGGTTCAATTGTTTTTTATGAAGAAAAGCGCCTATAAACAGACACTATAGGGTGTAAACGTTATGGTAGTCATTATTGAAATGGGTAAGAGGGGGGGGGACCACTATCTTACTAACTTTTATAATCTAATTAATAACAAATGGCCTTTATTCGTCACATGATTAACAAAATAATAGGCTTAAAAGGAATAGCGACGAAAAGGTGGGAGTGTCAGCTTATTCTGTTTTTCAACCCGACCTAAAAAAAAACATTGACACAAACTATAAAGAGGAAAAAAATACCTACATTTAAATGGCACACTTCACAACATTGACCACCAAAAAGAGGAAAGCTTAAAATATTACGCTTCTCAGAAAAAGGAAACAATCAATTACCTGTCTAAAACGTTTTTAAATTGGGTAATTAACAAATAAATGGCATTAAGTTTTTCTAAGTTAAGCTAAAATTTGTAGTCAGTAAGTAAGTTTCATTAACTGAAATATTTAAAACACACATGACAACAGCGCGTCGGCCTTTCAACACTCTTATCTAACCGGCAATCGATCGCAAACGGTAACAGTGGTTAGTTATCGGGCATCGGGCCTGTTGTTTTGTTTTTGTTCGCGTACGACGTTGTGTTTATTTACAATGTTCTCGAATCAAGAGTTCGCCGACATGTTGTTAGTTTACGGTGAAGTTCGTCGGAATTCAAATCTTGCAGCTCAAATTTATCGCGACAGATTTCGCCAACGGGTACACCCGGACAGAAGGACATTTGTGCAAGTGTACCAAAGACTTCGAGATACAGGAAGTGTTCAGCCCACTAATATTCGCACTCGTGAAAGACAAGAGAAACAAATTTTAAATATCGTGGAAATCAATGCAGATATCAGCACTCGGGAATTAGGCCGCCGCGAAGGACTATCGCATACCATAGTCCATAGAATCCTACGGGAAAATTTGCTTTATCTCTACCATGTACAACAAGTGCAGGCCTTGTTAACAGAAGACTATCCTCGCAGACTAACATTCTGTCAGTGGTTTTTGCACAAAAACATTGAAAATCCGGCTTTTTTTAAAAACATTCTAGCGACGGACGAATGTACTTTTACGCGAGACGGGATATCAAATTTCCATAATACTCACACGTGGGCCCGAGAAAATCCTCATACCATTCGTGAAGGTGATTTCCAACAACGTTTTAAAATAAATATTTGGGCGGGTATTCTTGACAGTCAGGTAATTGGCCCTTTCGAGTTACCCCCACAGTTGTCAGGAGGATACCTTAGCTTTCTAGCCAATAACCTACCAGAACTTTTGGAACAGACCTTAGACAACACGCCTTTACAACGGAGACAGAATTTGTGGTTTCTTCATGACGGGACACCACTACACATTTTTCGAGGCGTCATTCAGTATTTAATAATAATGAACCAAATCGCTGGATCGGTGGAAATGCTACTGATCCTCGAAAATGGCCAACAAGATCTCCTGACCTCAATCCGATTGATTTCAGGTATTGGGGAGAACTTAAAGGGATGTTTTATGGGGCTGGTCCAATAACAACTGAAGCACAACTTCGCGAAAAAATGTTTAATGCGGCTGAAATAATAAATGGACAACTTCGAGGACCTAGAGCATTGATTCCCAAAGTGCTCTATATCGACCCCTAGGGGTCTATGATAACCTGCAACGGGTCTACGTCAGCGAAAAAAAATTTGGGAGTCCATGAAATGAATATGGCGGTCCATCTCAACACATACACTGATAGTACCTATTTACTTACATCATACTATCTTATAATATCAAAACATATACATTATTTATAAAAGTACCTATGAAGTAAAAAATGTATTATATATGTTTATAAAATTGTGTAAGTTGTAGGATGTTGGTATTCGCTTTGTGGTCGCAATACATTTTGAACTTGTAAAAACCTGAGAGTCGCAGTCTCAGAGCTTCGCTACCTTGCACTGACTTGTTCAATTCGTCACTCTATAAATACGAATGTGGGACAAATACGTTTATTCGTTTCCTGAATCTTGAAAAGGAAAGTGCTAAGAAAATATTTTAAAAAATATAAACAGTATATCACACAATTATAGTGAGTCAGTGTTATTTTGTTTGAGAGTGCTGGAGAAAAGTAAGTACATTTTTTTTATTAAATTTTAGTTTTGTACTCGTAGTTAGCAAAGATAGATAAATTACGCCAATCATGACTTTAGTTATTAGTAGTTAAATATTAATCATGCAAATTACACGAGTACTCCTCAATAGTTTCTTTTTGAAAGTTTTAGCAATCGGTAATATAATTACAGTGCAATCTCCGTAATTCGAGCTAATTGTTGCAAGAAGATGTTCGAATTATGGAATGTTTTCGGAAAAATCAAAAAATATTTTTAATATACAGCTGCTGGATTTTCTGTCTTATTTAAATAATTAATTTTGCCCACAGATGACTGACCCATGTCCGAATCTAAAAAGAAATGTAGACAGTACAGTGTTGATTTTTGAAATTTGGCTTCATTCCATCATTGCCGGACAAACAATCGCCTATGTGCCTTTTATGCAACAAAGTTTTGGGCAATGACGCTATGAAACCATCTAAACTGCAAGATCATCTGAGAAGATGCCACCCTGATAAAACTGAGAAAGATTTGAAATACTTTCAAACACTCAAAGATAAATTTCAGAAGAGACCTACACTGGACAGAATGTTCGCTTCGACGTCACAAAGAAATGATGATGGTTTGCGGGCGTCTTTAATATCTCGTTACTTATATCAAAATCCGGAAAACCGCATACTATCGGAGAGAAGTTAATTTTGCCAGCCGTTGAAGAGGTTTTAAAAACTGTTTTACACAAACCTGCATCTGATATCATTAAAAATTCCCTTAAGCAACAATACTGTTGAAAGACGTATTGATGAAATGAGTTCTGATATTGAAAGCTTCTTATGTAATTATTTGCAAACGACCCATTTCTCTATACAACTGGACGAGTACTTTACCTGATAATGCAGCATTATTATTGGATATGTTCGTTTTATTATGAATCAAGAAATCTACGAAGAACTGCTCTTCGCAAGAACTTTGATAACCGACACTAAAGGTGAATCAATATTTCATGTTTTGAAGGATTACTTCATTGAAAAAGCAATTCCTTTATCAAATATAATATCAGTAGCTACAGATGGAGCACCTGCCATGGTTGGACGTTATCGTGGATTTATAAGCTATTTAAAACAAAATGTGTCAGGGGTGTTAGCAATACATTGCGTCATCCATCGACAACATTTAGTTGCTAAAAATTTCAGTGTTAGATTGCATGAATCACTTCATTTAGTCATTGATGCAGTAAACCGATCCGAAGCAACGCGTTGATACGCGGTTATTGCGCAGTTGTGAAGAAAATGACGAACACTTTCATCAATTACTCCTCACACTGAAGTACGCTGGCTGTCGAAAGGCTTATGTTTGACAAGATTTTTTGCACTTTTTGAGACTATTTTAGAATTTCTGGATACTAAAGATAAAATTTTAAAAGAAAATTTAATGAAGAGGAAAACAGACATCGCCTATTTAACAGATTTGTTTACAAAATTTAATATGGTTAATTTGCAATTACAAGGCGACAGTTTAAATTTGATTAAAACAAAGTCCATCTTATCAGCGTTTCTTGCCAGAGTTAAACTAATGAAGCAAAATATTGGACGGGGCGAATTTTCTCAGTTCCCCAATTTGTCAGACAAGCTGCCAGGAAGACGACGTTTCAACTTACGTTCAACATTTAAATGCCCTCTATTCAGATTTTGAATCTAGGTTTGAGGATATTTTGTATGGTAATACCACCGTGGATAATTAATCCATATGGTGACATAGAAGAAACGAATGTCATAATACAAGAGGAACTGACTGAACTAAGTACAAACGAAGAACTTAAGGTTCAGTTTAAAAACGGATATCAGCAATTCTGGCTGCAAAACAACATACCCGTTACTTATCCCGTATTATGGAATATAGCGAGGAAATTTTTAATTTCCTTTCCATCGTCATACCTAGTGGAAAGGGGGTTCAGCGCTGTTACCAATCTCCTAACGAAAAAAAGAAATTGAAAATTGACGTCAAATGTTGATAATTTATTATTAAAGCATCACGTTCATCCTTCTCACTAAAAATATTGACTTATTGCTTATGCTATTTTATTTATAGTTTATTTTATGTTTATTGGTGTCTGACCAATAAATTCCCGAATTGGGAATAAGTGCCCGCATTGATTTTTTTAAAGAACCCCCCTTTATAGAAAATATTTTTTTTAAATTATTCTGAAAATTCAAGGATAGGTACACACTAAAATTCGTTTTTTGCCTATTTTTAAATAACTTAAACGTATAAGAAGCGGAATTTAATCAAACTAACAGTGAAATTATTGTAGAACATACGTTTATGTTTAATTAATAAACGAACTCGCTTATTGTACTATTTTAAGTAAAAAACTTTTTTTTTATTAGTTTTCACTTTTTTTATTTTATCCCTCTTTTTTTTTCCAATGCGGGCACTTATTGGTCAGACACCTGTTTATTTAATGTTACGTGTATTTGCAAAACAGATACAAAATTTTATTTTGAGTAGTTTTAATTTAAATTCAATTAATAAATGTATAAATTAACATGTGTTTTTACTTTAAGTTTTTAACACTAAACTTCACTACAGTTAGAAATTTACAGGAAATCAATATCAGGTAAGTAGGGGGTCTACCCAACACGGAAAAACATGGCAAGGGGTCTACGCCACAAAAAAGTTTGGGGAACTCTGGTTTAGAGTCAAGTCAACTTTCAGTATTGTTGGTAGATTTTAAAAAATCATTTTTACGTTAAAATGATTTACGCCAAAAACCGCCCAAATAGACTCTTGTATGAATAGATCACAGAGAGCAATTTTGTTGTACGTAACATAGGAAGTAAATGCAAGACGCTAACAGATTATGAAAATATAATAATATGTTCAGCAATTTTCGGGAACTGGCTTGCAATATGAGTATAAAACTATGTTTTCTGCAAGGTATTAGAGTTATGGAGATCAGATATCTACAAAAAAGTTGGGACAAAACATGACAGCAGACTACTACTCCATGTTGAAGAGTGGTGAACCGGAGGGAAAACGTACGAGAAACAGATTTAGCGGGGATTTTAAAGGAAGTGCAAAAAAGATACGATAAATCTTTGTGCTTCAGTGAAGGCCGTCTGACACAATACGAAATTTTGTGCTAAATTTAGTACGCCAGATTTTGTACAAAATTAAGAATAACCTTATGAACAAATTGAGTGCTAATTTTTTAGAACCTGTACCAAATAATATCATGCTAAAAAAAGCAGACGCCTACTGCGAATTTGGAGCAGTACAATGATGTTTTGTCATGATTAGATGATATGATAATCGGTTGACAAAACAAGCCTAACTTCAACCACTTTTATCAGTTGTTGTGCTCAGTTGTATTCATCAGTTTCGTGAAACTCCCTGGCATATACTGTATGCTGTTTTACTTGTGGATTGAAAAATTTATATGATATCATGGCAGAGCATACTATTGAGCGAGCATGAGAAATATGATTGTTTATATGCTGTAAAAAGCAAACAGAAACTCCAAATAAGCCGCGTTGGATATAATCAGAATGACTTTAGAACCAATTAGGCCTATAAGCCAGTGGGCCCTCCACTAGAAGTCTTTTACTCAGCAGCATTCCCAGGTTCCTCTCCCTGATCCATTTTCTACACCAAATTCTTTTACGGTTTCCTTCACTTCGTTTTTTCATGAGGCGGGCAGCTACAATGCAGATCGCTGGATCTGCAGTCGCATATAATAAAGGGTTGTCCAATAGGGACGCAGGAAAGTAAACGTCAATTTGACATAGACGACATCTTTGTTTTCTGTCACCGACATGTCATTTTGTTAGTTGAATGTTTACCATTGATCGCTATGAAGTCGTATTCGATTGAAGACCGCATTAAATTTATTCAAGAGCACTACAAAAATGGTGCAAAAATAAAAAACACGTTTCGCGCGCTTCGTGAACATTTCGGTCGCAACAACCGCCCAAACGAAACAACCATAGGTCGTCTGGTGCGTAATTCGAGGCAACAGGTTCTGTGGCAAATCTGCCAGGCTCTGGCCGGCCAAGGAGCGTTCGCACACCGGAAAATATTGCTGTTGTGAAGGAGAGTGTGAGAAACAATCAACAACGCCTTGATCCCAAGAATTGGGCATTTCGAGAACCAGTTTGCTCCGCATTCTCTACAAGGATTTGAATGTACACGCCTACAAGATCTAATTGACGCAAGAGCTGCGTCGGGCCGACCATTTTTCGCGCCGAACGTTCTCAGATTGGCTCCTTGAACACCGCCAAATTGATGCCAATTTTTCATCAAAAATCATGTTCAGCGACGAAGCGCATTTCACTTTGAATGGGACGGTAAACAAGCAAAACTGCCGCATCTGGGCGAACGAAAATCCCCGTGAGTATCAAGAGCAGCCGATGCATCCTCAAAAAGTGACTGTGTGGTGTGCATTATGGT
>CAVLJG010000008.1:46124359-46171823 GCA_963669975.1 Acanthoscelides obtectus
TCGCATTATTTCGAGAAATTCCGACGTGAATTGGTCTCCAAGATCGTGCGACTTAACGTCACTGGACTATTTTTTCTGGGGATTTTTGAAAAGTAAAGTGTACGCGACTACCCCACGCAAGATTCAAGACCTTAAGCGCAACATTCGCACCGAAATTGCGGCCGTGGACCCGCTAATACTCCAAAAAGTCATCGAAAATTTTGATTTTCGGATGATGGCATGACGACGGAACCGAGGTGGACATAATTATGTGCGATGTTATATTCCATACATAAATGGCAAAGAACGACCTATAATTTTCAATGAAGCGTTCAGTTTCTCACTCATAAAGTTTTTTTTTTTAGATTAAAGAAAATAAGGAACGGATGGAACACCCTATATTATATCTCTTATTACAGTGGCAATTTAATTTTTTCCAGACAAAGAAAAATCCCAGAAGTCGCCAAAGGCAGGTAAACAACAAAGCCCAAGGCAACGCAAAGTAAAAAGATCGACAGGCTCAGAATAAGTCCTACCAACATCCATCGACTCATTGACTGATTAGCATATAAAAATTCCATTTCATTTTATATAGCATTCTGTTGTTCATGTTCATATACTTTTAATGCTCAGATTGCACTATTGTCAACAATTTTTTCTATTCTCACAAGTATATCGTGAATCTTTGCAGTATATTGCTAACGAGAACAAAATATTTTCATACACAATAGTCTTTTATTAGTTTACTATGAACAAGTTGGCAGTTATAATTAAAATATGCCAGTTGTACTGATGGAAAAATTTGTAAACATAATTTCCAACAAAAAGTAAAAAGACCAACATTTTGTCATGTTCACCATAAGCAAACGCTATTAGTCAAAATATGGTTGTGTGTATGGACTTTTGAGCATCAAAGATTCACATATTGTATTTCAATGGTGTCTTAGTCATTTTCCCAAGGAAAATACCGACATGCTCAGGGTATCCTGAAAGTTGGAACTTTCCTTTTCAGGAACTACAATGCTTGACATAACAAAGCTAATATGTGGTGAAACAGAGAAATTTCAAGTATTTCTCTGTGGCTGTTCGAAGTTGCCATTAGTAAAATGCTTCATAGAAAGTACGGGTATTGGAGTCCAGCCAAAGAATAAAAGGTCCAATGAGTATTTATCATGCCATCTCAAACTTATAAAGGAAATGTTTGTTGAAAATGTGACCGACTTTGTGAGGATTTTCCAATGACCACACATGAGTATTTCGAAAGTTTTTCACACAGTTACGCGTGAAGGTTGATTCGCCCGTGATTGATATAGACTTCAATTCCGGATTATTTTCATGAAGGTGCAACAACTACTCACAACAACGCACTATTACAGAAAAATCCTCAGCTCGGAGGGCTTGTACACGTTGTACGTAAGGAGGGTACAATCCATCATCATGCAGTATTTGCTACACTTTGTCTTGGAGACTTGCACTCGTCTAGCCAGTTCTCTAGTGATCCTATCATCAATTTGCAGCATTTGGGGTTGTTTAGGTCTTACACTGTGCCCATCTCGAAATTTCTCTAAACGAACTGTATCTCTAGCTCTTTGCATAAGGTAAACAAATCACGTGGCCATGAATCTTAACATCTGGGAAAACAATCTGCATACACGCGCGACGTTGTGTTTTGAAGACACTTAACCATAAATTAAACTCATGTCGACAAAAGTTCGATATTGCTGTACGAGTGTGCCAACTTTAGTTTTTTTTTCGTACCGATTGGTAAATAAATGTTTTGTTTACCTACGCTGTCAGTGCGGAGTACTGACGTGCGTTTTCACTTTTGATCTGATCGCGATTGCAGGAGCGGATTAAGTTCGATTAATTTTGCGGAGCCTAATATCTCAAGTCTTTTGTGTATGCTACACTAGGAAAAACCGCTTATTTTTTCCAGATCTATACGCCGTGTAAAGGAAAGTCCAAATTTGCGGTTACCCCGTATAGGTTTTACTAACGAGTTATAAAATCAAGCAAAATAAAATAATGGCAACTGAACTCTAAATACGAGAGTGTGTTGTCATAGACAAGGCCGTAATCATAAAATACATTGTATAAATAATACATGCGATTGAGTAGTTCTTAAATTTATTTAAAATAGTATCAATAGATTTTATAAAGCTAAGGTGTTATCATTAAATTATTGATCGTTTTTCTCTAGTTTTTACGTTTGATGTGTTGTGATTCATTTTAAATCAGTAATAAGTTTATAGACAATGCACTGTATATATTCCAATTGCGCCACTATGGTGGATTTGAATATTTCGAAAATAAAAGTTTGTTACAAAATTGTAAATGATTTTTTTAAACAATCCACAATCTCTTTGATTTTCCAGTGTTTTTTAATTAGGTATGCTTGTAAACTAACATATGGGTACTTGAAAAAATAAACATTTGTAGTTTTACTATATATTTTGTCCCGAATAGATAAATTATACTAAGCTATGCCCAATGGCTACATACACATTTATACAAATAATAGGACCCTTAAGACATACCATCAATGCTAATGAAAATGAACTAATACAGTAGAAAACAGTTCTGCTAATTTTGTCAGTCCAGGCGAGATCTGTATTGGCATGGTTGGTCAGAAAACATGAAAGATCTTGATAAAAAATATGGGAGCAAATGAGGATCCTAGCTCATCAAAGCTTCGCCCGCCTTAAACATTGGTAACAGTTTCATTCTAAACAATTTTAAGTAATATTGTATACTTTTTAATATGTAAAAAATTATCATTAATAATAATATAATAAGAAAATAACTGTGACAATCACTGTTGCTTAGGCATTATAATATCAACTACTAAACTGTCACCAAACATAAAGCTAATCTTGAATGAATAAAATTAAAAATTACTTAGTTCAAGAATCTTATACTCATTTTCTGTTCAACATCAGTCCTCTGCAATGCCTTACAGAATTCTTCAAAAGATATCATTTGGTCACCATCTTCATCTGCTTCAAGGATGGTGCGTTCTGCAATGCTGATCAGCTGTTCCTCACTGATATTAGTACCAACCATCATGTGCAAAATGGCTAGCAATTCATCTTTGGAAATCATGTCATCGTTGTCAAGATCATACATTTTGAAGGCAACTGAAATGTAATGGGTATAATAGCATATACACTGAGAAACAAATTTGTCTGACGACTTGAGTTTAATGTGTACGAGAGAGAAGTGTGTATTGAAACATGTGTTAGAAACCGCCTGGAGAGCGGAGTTCACCACGCGTTGTCTAGCAACCCTACCGCGTTGTCACTATGTTACACCAGTTCCTTGAATTAAGATGCATATTGCAAATGTGCGTTAGTTTGTTGTTTACGCCCAAATAACAGTTTTATTTTGAGTGCACAGATTTTTAATTGTGTCGAATCTGATTCCCTATCGGTCCCAACGGCGCTTCATTTTAGGTCGAAATGAAATTCTGCATCATTGGTTCATTTGATAACACCACATCCCAAGGCAAGGTTTCCACCTCCATGATCATATATGAGCGATTTTGGTCAGTACCCATCTAGTGCTCATAGAGCTGTGTTGTCTTGCTCGAAGTTTTATTACCATCCGTGGAAATCAAAGATAAAGTAAATTAAAGGATCAAAATTGAAATAAATAATTCTAATCAAAATGAAAACAAAATATTTAATTTTTGAACAGACCTTCTTCTTGGGTTTCACAGCAACCTAACCTATTGTAGCAGCCTGTGCCAACATTTTCTGGTGTAACATATTGGCAACAAGGCAGACACCTTCTGAGTCATTGTTGCTAGACAATGTGGTGATGACCTTTGCTCTTCAGCCAGCTTCGATCTCTTTCTAACATGTGTTGATACACACTTCTCGCACTTCTCTCTTGTACACAATGAACCAGCTCTGTCAAACAAATTTAATTTTCCCTGCAGATGAGCATAACTAAGCAAATTTTCTTGCAGGCTATGCTGATTAACCCAACAAGCTCTTGAAAATCGTGAGCAATAGAGAAAAACCTTATTACACACAGCTACATGATCAAAAGGTAATAAAAGACAAAAACAATACAGCTGGATCATCACATATGTTTCTGGCTAAATCACTACTACAATATGTCTTTGAGCTTCCCAAAACATTTGGAAAGCACTTCTATTTTTTCAGATGATACCCTATGTCAATGGAAATTAATAGTACAAAAAAAATACTTTTAGATATTAACCTGACCCTTCAAGAGAAAAGACATTTAACCTTAACCTTAAAGTTCATTAAAATCGAGTGTGTATTTTTTTAATGTTTAACAACATTTCTAACCTTGGAAATTAAGATGGTGGCAAATAATGTCATTGAACATTCTGTCTTCAGAAGGTCACGGTCGAGACCAGTGAGTGCAGTTGAATGACTTTAAAAAGTTGGTCTATTTAAATTTGTGACCAGCTCATTTGTACTCTAGGTGTCACTAGCTTCATAATTTATAAAACCAAAATAGCATAACATTAGTTTTTGCCTTATTAAACTGATGTATAACATATAGATTTATAGTCTGATCATGGGTTAGTTAAAAACAACTGAAATGATTTAATTTAGCCACTTTTTCTTTTCTTTTCATTCTAATTTTAGCTTATAAAAATGATCAAGTACATATCTCAATATATTTTTTGACCAGTGTCAAAAATATACCTAGGTTCACATCTGAAAAAATTGACTTGACCTTCAACATCAAAGTCAAAAGATAATCAGTACATAAGCAAAACATCAAATCACACAAATTAGTAGGTATATTGAAGTTTTTCTCTATCATCTGATTTTAGAAGTCTCACTGTTTCCATAAATATACTTTATGCAAAGTGTTACAGATAACAAATAATTGTGTGTTTACTACCTATAATAATGGGTGCAGTTTTTGATTTTCAACATCATGAAAAAGCATGCTCATATTTATCAGTTCATATCTCATAAAACTTGACCCCTCCATATGTTGATAAGATCTTAAATTTTATAATGCTATCCCTGTGGCATCCCCCTTTTCCCTGTATCACCATATAGCCCCGCAGTACCCATGGGTGAGCTTAGGCCTTTGCGGTGGGTCTAGTATAAAAAAAATTAATCTTGAGATTTCTGCCAATCATTCAAAAACTTAATGTGCAGACTGCAGATAAAAGGATTCAGAGGAAGGGGTAGAATCTCAATGTTATCAATTTAGTCTAATAAGAGACTTTGAAAAATAAAGCTAGAAGGGTAAAACCAACTGTCTAACTACATACTTTTGTTTGCAACTACACAGTGTGTTGCAACAGTAGTCCGAGTGGTCCTGTACATATCCATCATAACAATTTTAAGATCGTACCAAGAAGACCAGCCAAGCCCAGGTCTGTCTGAGGTAAGTGTGCCTGCTTTCAGAAAACATCCAATCCCCAAATCAAGCAGGCATGAGATCATCTATTATTTTTTGATCTACCAGACACTCCACTCTCGCTCACTGCTCCAAAAACACCAAACATCCTCTCAGAACAGGATAAGTTACAAGCGTTACATAAAATTATAAAATTCTTACATCTTAATTTTTCCTCTCTAGAATTCAGCTTATTTTCTTTATTCCGTTTGATAGGCCTAAAATGTGCCAGCACATGCATGAATTGTCTGAAATTCACTCTATCTGCAAACTCATCTCCTTGAAAGAATGAATTCACAATTCGTTCACCCAATGGATTGATTGCTAGCTCTGGTATCCTCAGGAAGTCATCTCTACTCAATGTACCACAGTCACCGCGATCCAGTGAGGTAAAACGACTGTACAGACGTTCTATTTGGTTTGGAGTGACTGAAAATTGCAATACAATTAGTTATAGGCACTAAAAGCTCCTTACACCTAAGATGAATTCACTATACTCACATCCAGTTTCTTGTTGAATTTGGGCGATTTCCTCCTCGCGTAAAAGGAGCGATGATCTGTTGCCCATTTTTATGTAATTAGTTATTCAAATGCAGTAATCGCACTAGTTTTATTTCAAGGACAGGTCTTGTGAAGGTGATACATGCACTTTGTACCTTTCCAGTAGTGATTGCAAATTATATGATTTCACTCATTTACTAAATATTTGTTCACAGACAACTCCGTGATGAGACTTCCATTAACTTTAATTATCTCGTTAAGTTTTAGAAAAAAACTACTGCTTTTTTTGAAGATATTCAAAATTCAAAACAAGGATAAACCCACCTTCACAAAACATGACACAAAGCAGCTGGCTGTGGCTCCTAACCTAACATGTAGTAAATCAGCTGACACTCTGTCATAAAATATAGAACGCTTTCCAGTGACCCTGTTGAATTACTCGATGTAACTCCATGGTGGTTTGCATCGGTTCGGGTTAAAGTGCGCTAACTTCGAATTAGTCTTTGCACCGTCATAGTTATCTCAGAGTTAAGGCTTAACTCTGGGATAAATTTACCTCTCACTTGAACTAGGTGTTAAGGCGGATACGTAGCACCATGAAAATGGTAGAGTAATACCTGCGCATCGCGATGCTTACTGTCAATAAAAAAGAGGACTTAAATGTCAAATGACGTTCTTTTAACTCTTACGGAACCAAATTTGTGACTGCTAAAACTCTCTAATATTGTTTGTTGTAACTGATTGTTGGGCTGTTTAGATTTAATTCCAGAGGAATAAGGTCATCCTCGTCGAATTCTTCATTATTTATGGTTACGTCCATAATTACCAGGGTGCTTTATGGACAATGCTGTCGGCTGTCTGTATGATGCGACTTGTCGATCCACAGCGAAAAATATTCTCAAATTCCCACTGTCCAAATAGAATCACAAATATATATATATATATATATATATGAATCTGTTTGGAAGTTGGGAATTTGAAAATATTTTATCCAGTCAAATCAAACACAGACGATATTCAATAAAAATGACAGAGAAACTGAATACAAAACACAAGTACTAAAATGTCCAAATTTACGTCAATATTTCAAATCCCAGCACAAATCATCAAACTTTTTATCACAGAACTAGCCTCTGTGGCAATATTGCCAATAAATGTATTAATTCTAAGAAATATCCCTATATTCCAAGCTTGCCAACATGACCAAAAGTCGGGGTTTCTAAACCCAAAGTTAAACCTTGACGGTGCAAAGCTACTCGAATTTAACCTGGGGTTACAGCTAACTCCGAGTTAAGTAACCCTCACCTTTAACCCAAAGCGGTTCAAACCACCGTAAGTAGAGCGCAGCACTAATACCGTTCCATTGCACGTTGTAACCAAAAGCCACTGGAAAACATCTCAGATTCACTTTTAGTTCCCGAGTGTATCTGAAACTCATTGTGAAAATATGTGTCACAACTGACGACGGTTACGTTTGAAGCATTGATCTCAAAGGTCATTTAGAATGATTTAGAAGTTAACTTTGTCAATTCACTATTGTTAACAGCAGAGTCATGTCAAGCTGTCGATTTTACATCAGAATCAATTTCCATACATGAGGTCGAGTGGTCATACGAACACCTCGAAAACGTGGCAACCAAGTACAGGGTGCGGCAGAGAGGACGGACGTTTTTGGGATGGGTAGTACTCTCCGCCTCCGTCTACGAGAGAGGTGGGGGGGGTGCCGTTTGACTCGTGAGATCCTAGCATTATTTTACCAGTTGTCGTTATGGAGCCTTGGACGGTGGAGCACCGCGTTTTCGCCTATGAGTGACGTAGCCCACTTTCACCTAAACAGCATAGTTAACCAGCAGAATTGTCGTTATTGGGCTAATGAAAATCCGCAACAGTTACACGAAAGATCGCTGCACAGCCCAAAAGTAACGGCTTAGTGCGCTGTATCGCAAACGTGCATCATTGGCCCTTACTTCTTCGAAGACGGTAATGGTCGTGATGTTACCGTGAACTGAGAGCGCTACGTCGACATGATCACCAACTTCTTTCTCCCTGAATTACGACGGCGACGTGTTCCAATCCGACGTGTGTGGTTCCAGCAGGATGGGACGACCGCCCACACAGCCCGAGCATCCATGGACGTTATTCGCCCTGTCTTCCCTGGTCGCCTTATTTCCAGGTTTGGCGATGTTCGGATGTTCATTGGCCTCCTCGGTCCCCAGATTTATTCATATGCGATGTTTTCTTATGGGGACACCTCAAGGTTAGAGTATACGCGAACAAGCCCCGAACTCTGGACGAATTGAAGGGCGAAATTCGCGTGGAAGTCGCCCAAGTTGAGAGAGCGATGTTGGAGAGAGTCTACGCGAACTTCCAAGAACGCCTCCAGCACTGCATCAACGATTTCGGCCACCACATGCCTGATGTGATTTTCCACACTTGACTGTCTCAAATGCTATTTTCTTGTGAACCTGATTCCATCAATAAATTTGTTTTCGAGTAAAAATTAACTATTTTATGATTTTTTTAAAACCGTCCATCCTCTCTGCCGCACTCTGTATTTTTTGGAACAAAGGTTTTTAGTCTATCACCTCAAAGATGAGTTAGGGAATTTTGACAGTAGATTTGTGTGTGTACATTTTACATAAGGTACATTGAAATTTGCCCTAGAAGCCAATTCGAAGGAACTTTAGAGTCAATCTACTTCTTTTAATTTTTCGAAAACTATGATGGTGACACGCAGTAGCGTCACTAAAATGTGTGCTTATTTAATCCGTGCCACTGTCCGAACCCACGGTGGACAGGTGACTAACGTCATATTCCATAATTCATACCAGTTCCCATTCAATAGAATTTCAAATAAAAAGGGATCTCGCTAATACATCTTACATCACTATTATTTTATTACATGTCAGAATTAACGGATCCTCATTGAAAAACCCTTTATTCAGGCAGCCATGAACGAAAATATTAGAATCAAATTCAAGCGGATAACCAAATGGAAATGGTATTTACCATTTTGGATTGGTATTTACCAATCTGTTCAAGCGAGTGTGGTTATCAGTTTGGTTATAAGATCCGTGACGTCATGAATCAGCTGTTATATGTCATAGTTATCACCGCAAAATTGTGGTATTTACCCAACTCGGGAGTAGTTTTATATTTCTGGTTATTATTTGACATGTGACAAGTTAGAATTTTGCCGGGTATTGGATATTTTTATTGTACTTCAGCTTCATTTTTGGGAAACTTGATACAGGCTGATTTCAGTTCCAGCATAAGAGAGCACCTTATTATTTATAATCATTACTGTTGTTGGGGACACTTTAAATCTAGTTCCTACGCTTAACAAAGTATCCTGTATAGCCATATACCAAAAGAATATTAAAATATGGCCGTATAAACTCACTGGATGATGTCACCCTGTATACAGTTTTGTTAATATCTTTTTTTCATCGCTTTTTCATCATTTCTGCTAAATCAATAAATATTTTCTTTGTCATGCGGAAAAGTTTAGAGAATTGAAAGTTATCATAGCTACAAAGCCATGGTTCCATCAGTAAATATTTTTTTCTGAAAAAAAACATTCCTCCCATTAATATTATGAAAGTTTTCTTTTTTTCAACTTTCCATAGCCGGTTGTAGACAAAAAAGCACCGATTATTAAGTGATAATAATAATAATCAGAAATTATATACGCGCTTTTCCAAAATAAACAACTTGCAACAAACCGCGGTTAAAACCAACGCGTTCAAGCGATTCGAGTAACTGACGTCATCATCCCGTGTGTCATCTTGAACCATATTATAACCGCAGTACATAATACGGAAATTTTGGTTATCCGCTTGGATTTGATTTATGAAATGCAGCCTTTGTTGTGAAGTCACGTGAAGTCGCTAACGAAGTGGTTAGGGTTACCACATCGTTGTTCAACTACTGGTCGGAAAAAAGAAACGCTAATAGCACAGAAATAGATGCAGTGTTGTCAAACGAACCAATGGTTCGTATGTTGAAGAATTTGTGGCGACCCTGACCTTTCATTTCGACCTAAAATAGAGCGCTATTAGAACCGATCGGGAATCAATCCTAAACAGAACCAACAAAATTCACAATTAAAAAATGTATACGCTCAGAATAAAACCATTATTTGTGCGTAACGAATAAAGTAACGCATATTTTCAATATGCATCTTGATTCAAGGAACTGGTGTAAGATATTGGCAACGCGGCAGATTTGCACGACCTTCTGCGTCACCGTTGCTAGGCGTTGAGCTTCGCTATCCAGCCGCTTTCTATCTCTTTCTGACATAACATATGTACCTTACACTCTTAAATCAAATCCAAGCGAATAACCAAAATTTCTGTTTTATGTACCGTGGTTATAATATGGTTCAAGATGACACACGGGTAGATGACGTCAGTTACTCGAATCGCTTGAACGCGTTGGTTTTAACCGCAGTTTTGTTACAAGTTGTTTATTTTAGAAAAGCTCGTATATAATGTCTGATTATTTTTATTATCACTTATAATCGGTGCTTTTTCGTCTACAACGGTGTATGTAAAGTTTAAAAAAGAAACCTTTCATTATATTAATGGGAGAATTGTTTTTTTCTTCAGAAAAAAAAATGTTAATGATGAAACCATGGCTTTGTAGCTATGATAACTTTCAATTCTCTATACTTTTCCACATGTCAAAGAAAACGTTTATTGATTTAGCAGAAATGATAGGAAAAAGCGATGAAAAAAGACATTAGCAAAACCGCATACAGGTGGACATCATCCAGTGAGTTTATATGGCCATATTTTAATATTCTTGTGGTATATAGCTACACAGGATACTTTGTTAAGCATAGGACTAGATTTAAAGTGTCCCCAACAACAGTAATGATTATAACTAATAAGGTGCTCTACTTTGTGCTAAAACTGAAGTCAGCCTGTATCAACTTTCCCAAAAATGAAGTTGAGGTACATGAAAAATATATCCAATACCCGACAAAATTCTAAATTGTCATATTTCAAATAATAACCAGAAATATAAAAATACTCCTGAGTTGGGTAAAACCACAATTTTGCGGTGATAACTATGACATGTAACAGCTGATTCATAACATCACGGAACTTATAACCAAATTGATAACCAAACTCGCTTGAACGGATCGGTAAATACCAATCCAAAATGGTAAATTCCATTGTCATTTGGTTATTCGCTTGAATTTGATTTTATTTTACACACTTCTCAGGCTTCAGTCTTATGTGTTTTGTGCGCTTCACCCTCGTACACAGGTGGTACAAAGTGAACACGTTAAAGAATGTGGAACTCTATATTTTTAGACGGGCGTTTTGACCTTGACGTTTCTGTCATATCTCAAAATTTGTGTTTTGACTTTTCGATTTGGAAGCGGCCACTGTCGTGTCAATTTTAACGATAAAAAGCAGGAAACTGGTGGAAGATAATTTGAATATTGTAATTTCTTTGCATATTCAATACAAGGTGAAGAGGCGTACCATTTCTTCACAAACTGATGTGAACTTATCAGTGGCAGGATTTGGAAATACGTTGAAATACTTTTAAAGGGTGTGTGAATGTATGTTTTACAATGTTACATCTATTTATGTTGCTGATATAATGGATTCAAACAAATTTCCTGCTAAAAGTGTGCCAGGTAAATACAAGTTACTTGCCTTAATCAGTCGATGAACTATGTAGTTTTCAGCCAACAACGGGGATAATAATGATGAACCTTATCCAAGCCTGTCAGACTTCCACGATTATGAACCAAATCTGGAGTTTGATGACTCGGAACTTCATCAAACTCCTGATGTTATCGCTCAAACAGGTGAGAAACTGCTCTTGCTTTAGTGATATTGTTTGTCTGATGATTCAGCCCCAAGCATTGTTTTTTATCATAATATCAATCCTAAAAAAAAAGAGTTTGATGCAGTAATGAATGATATTATTGATATTGAAAAGATTGAATCCCAAATGAAAGAACCCAATGAAATGGTCACGAAATAGCTATTGTGCTACTTTTTGAACTAGATGCAGAGTGCTTGCTTTCATAAGCTTTGAATGGAACTAAAAAATGTTAGCCTTTGTCTCCCTATGCTATTGAAATTTTTTTTATTGTGATATAAATGTATACTTACCTAGCATTTTGCAGTTGCATGTGTTGGTTCACTAACAAGGGTAAGGAGTGAATAAATTAAATAAAATATATCCATATAGTTCTATATGCTGAGGTCAAAGATTCATCTTACCATGACTTGTCCCTTTTCTTTGAAATCTCCAATGAAGGTGTAGGAAGTATAGTGTCAATCTACTTGACAGCATTTTTTAACAGCTAAATAAAAGGTGGTTTCTAAATTTCTAAATTATTTAATTTATTTATAATTCCAATTTCTTATATAACCCGTGAAAAGCAGTATAGTAGCCTTTGTGATTTTAAAGCTGACCTGATAACAATGGAATCAAATGGGGGTGTAAGCTCACCAATATGTGAGTTTACAGAAGACAATTTTGAAGAAGAGCTGGCAGAGGCATGTGAAGAGAGCTTTGATAGTCTTATGTTCTGCTCCACATCATATCCAGAAGTTGGTGACACACCACCTGAAAAATTCCATGAAATATCAAGGTACCAACAAATTGGACAAAATCTTACAACTTACACAATCTCAGTATAAAGTTTAACTAATGCAAAAGTCAAGTAGTCTGTTTGATAATTCTTTCAAAATATTTATTAACTTCAATCAACTGTATCATGCTTGAAATGTGTAGGAAACAAATAGCAGTGCTTCCAACTTGTTGGAAATTTTGCATATAAGTGAGGTGTTTTTAAAAAAGTGCATGTCTACTTCAGTACCAAAGATCAATGATTTTTAACAAATATAGACTGGAGTGATAATGTAGTCTTTTTATCTTGAATGAGTTTTTGATGCTTTAATCTTGATAAATGTTACAATTGGTAAAATAATATCAGTAGATTACTTATATCAGTTTGGATGTGTTTCTAGAAAAACAACTTAAAAGATACAATTATTATAGGTATGGGATAGTAGATGTTAAAGGAGATGATGCAGTTGGAAGGAAAATAATTGTTGTTTATGCCTGTAAGTTACCACCCATCAAAGAAATAGACCATGGGCTATTGCTTAGGTATGTATGCACATGCTTTGGATCCATATTAGACATAATAAAACCAAGATCTTTTTGGTAAATCACATTTCTGTATATCTGAAAAATAATTTATGGAATAAAATGATACATTTTTCAATATTAGTCTAGGATTGTGAATCATGAAAAGTCTATCTATCAGTGGATGTAAAACTTTGGCCATTCAACCTGTCGTGTATCTTCAACCATCAAAGTTCAAAGACTTAAATAAAAATGGTCCATTTGCATTGGATGTAAGTTCCATAGGGCGATGAATGAGTACAGAAGGATAAAATGTATGAAATCGCTACCAGAAGTTACTATTTTCCGACGTTGATATCGCAGGTTACGTCTACCTTGTAGGGTTGCAAATTGGCAACTGCCGAATTTTAGATAAATCGTGGTTTTCCATCTGTCTTTCAACTGTTAGGTTGTCCACAAACGGCAGGATTTCCCGATTCGATTTCCAAATTCGAAATCCGCATGCGAAATTTTGTGGATGCATGGTACAGTTTAATGCGTCCAAATCAGTTCTGTACCTTGACTGACAAGAAGCGCCCTAGCGCTCATCGGGTTTCGATGGAAGACAGATTTCTACCAATGAGCCGTTAATTTTGGCTGGTTGGAGTTGTTTACTAAACATACTCGATGTTGCGGATGCGGTGGTACCATGCTACCATGGTATGTGCCCACTGTGTGGTGCAACATGAGATGGAGATGCCTTATAAATTTGGTTTAATTCACTTGAACGCCGCCAGATGGGGCATCAAGCAGCTTGCAAGAACAAAGGAACAGTGGCATGGGTAAGATTGAATTTGCCTCTAACAGCCGATCCTGAAAGTTGATTGGCAGCTGGTGCTGTAGACTAATTGGTCAGGTCGGCTTCACATACTGGGTTCATATGCGCACGAATCTCGCGAATGCGGGAAGGGAATATTTATTACATCACTAGTACATACATATCTGATTATAGTTACTACATATAGTAAATGTACTGTAATTTGTCCCCAGCTATCTGAAGTATACCCTAGAGAGTTATGTGAAACAAGATTACAGTCTCGTTTACTTCCACTATGGCTTGACCAGCAAAAATAAGCCTTCACTTGGGTGGTTAGTTCAGGCATACAAAGCTTTCGACAGAAACTACAAGAAAAACCTGAAAGCTTTGTATTTGGTTCACCCAACATCCTTCCTAAAGATTGTCTCACAGATCTTCAGGCCTCTAATCAGTGCCAAGTTCGGTAAGAAGTTGAATTATATTAATAGACTGAAGGAGTTGAATGAACTTATGCCTATTGAGAAGCTGGATATTCCTGAAGACGTCATTGAGTAAGTATTTCAACTGCATAATTAGTTCATGTGATATGGAGAGTTTATTTTTGTGAGTTAGAAAGAGGATCTTTAAGGAAGCAATCTTAATTGACACTTGAGAACAAATTCATAAAATTTTCGTTAAAATAATAGGCAAATTTGTTTAATGTATGCTGAAGCGGTAACACCTCACACCGCACATAGAGGTAAATACAACTATAGTTTATAACTGCAGGAATTGCTTTCTTACATCCATCTTTCGCACTCGTGCGTACGCAATCTATCTCTATGCACGGAAGTTTATATTTCTAAGCTTTTTAGTTTTGTCTCACCGCATTGAAAATCCTCTGCTCAACATATGAGTCTTTCACATTCATGCTTGTCACTGTCAGTACGTCAACTTACTTGACATGGGCGTGCTATTTATGTTTACCTTTTCTTAATCTTCCATATCAAACTTAGCAATGCCTGAAGATACTGTTACACTGTCGGTGGTCTGTGATTTATTGGAGCATTTTCAGAACGTGAATTAAAACAATGATCCTCTACATCCAATTCATGTCGATAATCCATTACCGTAGAATGACCATTGGTTATTTAGTAATATTTCAAAATTCCCCATATCAACAAACGACATAATTCTGACGGATGCGGCAAGGCCAGGTGGACAGAGCAGAATATTGTTTTGGTTTTTGGTACGCTAAATATTCATTTTGTACTCACTAACAACTCTTTTATTTAGAAAAGCTCATTTGCATACAAAAAAGACGCTGCAAGATAGTTTTACTAGTTTTGTACCCGATTCATTATTGCCCACAATTACAGACGAATCCAAAATGTCACTTGTTGATCAGCTTTTCACCTCCGTAGACGTCAAAACGTGATGGATACGTGTGATATAGGGTTTAGCCGTTCCGTCAAGGATTGACTTGTGCCGCAATTTCTGGAAGTTAATATCTGTACATGGTATAGTTAGCCAATCTGTTCACTTATTTCGTATTACATTGTGATGTAACAACAAAAAACTGACATATAGCAACCTGTCAAAGACCAGTGAAGTTATGTAAATTGACAAAATTCCTTACCGTGACACCTATACAGGGTGTTTCAAATTCGACGTTCACCATTGAGATCTCGGTAAATAGGGGCAACATTGCATATTGAAGTAATCATCAAAATGCCGCTTATAGAGTTTTGAAAGTACTTCCTGAGAAAGACGGAAAAAACAAATTTTCCAAAATCGTTTTATTTTTTCCCGACTTTCTTTGGAATTCAAAATAAATATTTTTTCAAGGACGCCATATTGGATTTTTGAGCAGATGAATAGAGTTTTTACTTCTGATTTCAAAAATCTATACTATATCATACATTTTCATTGCCAAACCTTAATTATTCCAGAAAAACAGAAGGTCCAAGGTAGGCCTTGAAATTATCAGATTTCATGTGTTGCATATACTAAACCAGGCCACAAATTGAACATAGCAACAGAGTTTCGAAGACTGAGAAGAGAAATAAATCGAGCAGTGAAAAATTTACAGAGAAGATTTAGGCTTCGCATACAAAATAAGGGACATTTCGAACATCTGTTTATTTATGATTTTTATTTGTATTACCATCAATGACATTTTCATTTTTGTGCTTAGGTTTCACCATATATTTTTATTTCCTTATAATTTCCATCAAACAACAAACTCAAGGCCAACTAAGGAAGTGCATCACTGAAAAGACCAATTATAAATATATATACTTGTATGTATATATATATATATATATAAATTTTCAAAATTCCAATATAGCGTCCATATGAGAAAACAAAGTAGGTGGTGGAAATCGATGAAGAAATGTTGAATTGAAAACTTGAGTATGTCATTTTGTAGAGGAGAATAAGTAACATTGACAACATGGAATTTATTTGGAAATTCCATCTGAAATAAAGTCAGGAAAACATAAAAGTGATTTTAGGATAAATCTGATATACAAAACAAATGACTATCTGATAATTTGAAGGCCTAACGAGGAAATTCTGTTTTTTTGAGATAACTAAGCTTTGACAATGTCAATGTATAACATATTATACATTTTTGGAATCAGAATTAAAAACACTATGGCGTTAAGAGAAAAAATAAAGTTGATGCTGGAGGACAAGAGACGAAACGTTATATTGAAATTCTAGTTATGGCTTCTTGTAGAGGAGAAAAAGTTAATTAGCAATTTATTTTGAAATCCGGCTACAAATAAAGTCAGGAACAAATTAAACCGGTTTTGGGAAAATTCGGGTTTTTCCGCCTTTCTCCGGAAGTACTTTGAATTTCGAAACTTGCTAGCGGCATTTTGTTGATTATCAAAATACGCAACTTTGCCCCCATTTAAGCGACTTCGTATATCTTACAGTTTCCTAGATCCCGATGGTGGTCAAATTTGAAACACCATGTATATCAGAACTGATGAAATGAGAAAAAAACTACCCCAAAACTTGATGCTTGACTGGTGGTGCAGTGATCAGAGTGTTCTAGCTACTGCGCATGCACAGGGTATCTGATGTTAGGAAAAAATTTACAGACAACATGAGCAGATACAATTCAATACTAAACTAAATCGAGAAATCTCCCGCGTAGGGCCCTAAAAGCTAATAAACTAGGTACAAGCTTACAGGTTATAAAATACACTTTTCGCCGGTGATTTTTATCTTTATGAAAACAAAAGTTATCCGTAAAATCTGTAAGTTGCCCTCCCGCTGTTATAATTAGCTTTCAAGATCCTACTCGTGAGATTGCACGATTTTTGTCTAGTGTCAAACGAATATGATTGTAGTATTCCATGTTTTGACTAGGAAGCCAATGGGATCATCCTCATATGTTAAATCTGCTAGAGCTCCTATAAAATACACGTTTCTACCAATTTTGTTTCTCAAGACGTTACCTTTTCTAACACATACAAAAAATCTGTGCATATTTTGATTATTCTTCTATCTTAATCTTCAATGACTCAATCCATAGATCTGGCCAGTCTTTGGACAAAAGATTGAGTTTTTTTACCAGCATATCGGAGAATAGCGGGAATTCCAAACAATGAACATGTTACTCTTCCCCTTGTTAAACAATTCATCACCGCACAAAGGAAGCCTTTGAATAGTTCTTCACAAATAGCTAAATAACAGTAACCATTTCCAAAAGATTTCCGACTCTCTACACCAAGGATTTACAAAAAATAAGCAAAGATAATCGAATTAATTTATTATATATGTATATTATTATTAAATGAGTTAAATGGCAATCGTTTGTTGGTGTTCATATGGCGGATCTGTAAAGCCCGGCGATGCCAGTTGGGTCGTGCAGAATTTCCCCAGATCAGGCACAAAAATCCCTCAGAATTGCTAGTTTAAAAAAAAACAAATAACTGTTAATTAATGGAAAGGGCAAGGTTTGGTTCAGAGCGGATGCTTTCTATCCATGAAACGTGTGATATCACCAAAAACTTCCTCAAATTTTAAGGAATACCCCCCAACATGGCAACCCTGTCAAAGCTCCACTGTTACTACAGGCGTCGTTTCGGTTCGTTGCTACAGCACGAACCGCATTGCTGTCGCTTCTCCTGGTATATAGGCTCCATGAGCTAAGCATTCAGCCACCACTGTATACTAACACTTATTAGATGACATTTGCAGGTTATGACTGTTAACATGTTGTCACTTGCATTTTCCCCCTTTGAAAGGTTGCCAGTTGAATTTTTTTTCTGTATAGAACTGCTAGACTAGCACTCTAGTAATCATTGATAGGCACAATTACTCATTCCAGACACGATAAGAAGTTGGGCGGAGAAGTACCACTATCAACTGCTGTGGACCATGTAGACGAGCCAAGTCTACCAACACAACAATTTGGCGTGACATTGCCATTCATCAGGGATTACTACAAGTCTGTTTTACCTCCTGTCGTAAAGCAGTGTGTCGAATATCTGGACCAACCTGACGGTAAAATAATAAATTTTCTGAAAAATATAAAAGGGCAATTTATTTTTAATGGATTTCGGAGTCTTGTTTTTTCCTGCGAGGGTCATCAAAACAAACATTGTGCATAAAATAGTAGTAGTAGTATTTAATTTTTGTGTTATACATATAGATGTTTACACACGTCAAATAATAAATGAAATGCAATATAAACGCCTGGACAATTTACAAATATTCACACAACAACAGTAAAATACAGTATATTTTGGATGGAGCTTATGCTAGAGAAGTCAAAGTACGGAGTTATAAATCTTTAAAGTTGGACAGAAATTCGTCTAAGGAGTAGAAGGCTTTACATAAGAGATACTTTTTAATATCACTCTTGAACTGACCGTCATTTAATACCTTGAGCTTTTTGGGTAATATATTGTAAAGCTCTAGACAATGATAGTGTAATCCATCTTTTATTTTGATCCTCAAAAGATTAGGATGAAAATCTTAAATCTTGTATTGTATGTTCATCTGATTGCTAAATATGCGTATGCTACTTTTCATGTAGCAGAGACACAAGGAAGTGTAAGGATATTGAAGTTTAAATTCATTTCTACTACAAGTGTCATACGAGATAGAAGCTAATGTTCTAATAAAGCGCCTCTGTAGTGCAAAAATTGTCTTGGCATGGCATAAACCACAGTTAATAATGAAGTAGCTAACATGAGAGTGGAGATGCCCAAGATATGCGGCTATCAAAGTTGATTGGCTGCTAATGAAGACATATCTAAATTTAGCAGATTCAGTGTTTTATTTTAAATGTTTAAGATAAAAATTTAGTTGCTGAGTTTTCAACTGATTTGGCTTGACATCAGGTTTTCACTCTGGACCTTTGTTCGTTCACATGATGAGTTGGTTCAGAAGCTGTGGCAAATTGATTCAGTTCTGTAATATCATCTGCAAATGATAATAATGATAAGTTAGAATCACAATTCTGTAAATCATTGAAGTTCAGCAAAAATGAGAGTTGGCCCAAATACGAAGTCCTGAGGCACTCCATACCTTATCAACTGTTTATAGCTCTCCGAGATTTTGACTACATCTAAAAGAGACAGCAACAAAAAATAACTTCGTCGACTAGAATGCGAAAATGACCCTGTTCAGGAGACGGTCGGTCGTAAAAAAAATATAAGCGTATACTGACAAACATAAATTCGATGAGGTTATAAAAAATCAATAGGACTATTTATTGCTCAGGAAATCGCTTATATTTAGTAAAATTTGCAACTTTTGTTAAGTAAACTTTTACTACCTGATATATTATTTTCGAACTTCAGCACTGGAAACAGAAGGGCTATTCAGGCGATCCGCAAATGCGGTGAAGGTTAGAGCTCTGAAAGAAGCCGCTAATAGAGGCGAGAAACTAGTTTTTGAGGATCCCCACGAAGCTGCAGTGTTACTCAAGAAATTTTTGAGGGAACTGAAGGAACCATTGCTGACGTACGAGCTCTACGACGAAATTGTGCAGTTCCAAAGTACGTGTTTGGATTACTCTTAAGCAAACTTACGCTCCTGCACACGCACTCACCTACCCGTTCTCTCAAACCTAACCCCCCACACACATGTAGTTTGCGTAAACAACTTTTTAAGATCGAGGCTGTTTTTTTGTTACTTTCTGTGCACAGTACGACTCATTTAATTGAATGCAGATTTTTTTATATCATTTATAGTACATCTCTTTTGCCGAGCTAGTACTTGGGTGATCCTAGATATTGTACTCCTCGTTATTACAGCTGCACGGTTTTATTTTATGCGAATTATCCTGAACAAGCTTGAAGCCATTCCCTTTTTGCAAAAGTAACTATGCTACAGTAGTTAGATAAATATATGCATTTGTTTTAGGTTGGAATAAAGATGAACAACTTAGACTAGTTTCAATATTAGTAATGGAAAAGCTGCCCGAGGATAATTACAAAGTACTCAAATATATCATCAATTTTTTGTCTAGGGTAAGTAGAAATCAGAAACTGAGTACAGTCTATCAGATTAATTGAAAGCTGCTTTAGTTTGAAATACTTTTTATCTCAATACTATTTTTTAAAAACCTCATTCAGGATTATCTTATAACAGTGTAACAAAATCGGCAATAGACAATTAAACATTATAGTTTTATTAGGCTATCTGGTCATCTGTCAGCACAGATTCATTGATCAATCAATATTTTTAGGTTTCAAAAAATATGCAACATTTTTTAACGCATTTCTCGTATTTTGTCAAATAAACTTGATTGGATATCTAAAAACAACTATCGTCATACTGAAAATTTGGTACTGTCTAAGAGGTTTAGATGTACTTATTGCCAAATTTTATTTTTTAGACAATACATAATTATTATCATAACCACTACTCGACGAAATTCAAAAATGTGTAGTTCTCTCCAAGTATAGGTGTCTATCAAAAAAGCAACTAGGATTTTTTACGTCATTACTCAAATCATGAATATTTTTTAAATGTATTTTCACAGGGATGTTGCAGGTTAACCCTGAATGGTTTTTGAAAAACGTGTCTCGTAGCAATACTCCAGGCTATAAAGTGTATGGCATGCTGTACGAGAATTGACGGAAGATAAAGGTTCCCAATGCCTGTCCACATAGTAAACACTATTTTATTGCAAAACCAATTACCTAAGAAATACTCATTTATTCTATGAAATTAGATGCGAGTCGAGTAGCCTATTGCAATGTTGCGGGTGTCAGTAGAATGAGAATAGAGATAGAATAAGAACGTAAAAAAAAATTAAATAACTATCACATATTGTGCAGGGAATCCACAATGTTACAGGAGATATGTACTGACTAACTTGCAGGCACTCTAACTCGGAAACTACTAGTGGAGAGACTTTGGGCCAAAATATAAGTTTGATCTACGTGTTGAAATGTACAACTTACTAAATTCTTAAAAAAATAGTCTAAAGCCAATACCGGCAAAGTTTGTGCGGAGTCTTTTCTACGTTATTTCTTGATAGGTTATGGAGCGTTCAGACTTGAACAAAATGAATGCCCAAAACTTGGCGATTGTATTCGGTCCGAACTTGGTGTGGTCCGAACTGGTCTCCATGTCTCTGGCTGCAATTGGCCCCATCAACATGTTCACCCAGTTCCTGCTGGTACATCAAAATGACATTTTTATGATATAGATACATATGCTGTGATCAGATTAATCTGTTAGATTCCATGTAATGAACTGTGTAGGGATTAACGATGTACGAAATTGTGAGAATTGCTTGTCGGCAAATTGCTTTAGTCAGTGATTAACTATTACTTATTGTATTCAAAACACTATTGTTACATAAAGATTGAGATGTGACAAGATTGCCTAATGGACGTTCTTCGCATTAATTGTTGGGGGAACTAAAAATGTGAAATATTCTCGAAATTTTCCCATTTTGCGTTTATGTAAAACGTTTTTGAATCCTTCAAAAGGATCATTTCGTGAACAAACAGCTTGTTTTGCAGCCTAAAATTACTGTTTTATCATGGGGCCGCAATGAATGAAAAGTCCTATAAAAAATCATTAGTATTCAATTTTCTGATCTTGTGGGTTCATATGTTTTAACAGTTCGTATATTCATGAACCATACAGACACAAGGTGCACCCTGTTAGCAGCATTGATAGCCAAAACTCTTCTAGCTCTATCCAATCTAACCAAATCGGTGACACCACCGATTAACCTCACCTATTGACACCTGCATGGAGTCAATATACCTTTAGAAACTACGGCAATGCTGTTTGTGCTGTAAAAACCACCCCGAAACTTGACGCCTCGAGTACCAGTGGAGCTCTGACAGGGTTGTCAACACGTTCAGCTACAAAACGAGTTCACAACAAGTGTACAACAACTTCTGCTGAGTTAACATCTTGTAGAAAAACCTACGTTATGTCACAAAAAATCTACGAAATGTCGAAAAAAACAAAGATACGTAATAACCGTGCCGGTTGCCATGTTAAGTGATTTTCCCCCAAATTTGGGGGATTTATACTTGGGGAATTTTTTGGGGATATAATGTTCTGGGGGAAGTTGCTCTTTGAACCAAACCTACTCATTTGCGTTAATTGACTGTGATTTGGGGGATTTTTTTTTGAAAAAGTATCAATACTGAGGGATTTTCGTGCTTGTTCTGGGTAAATTCTGCCCGACCCATCTGGCAACGCTGTACTTGGGAGATTGGCCATATGAACACTTCCCTTAGTCTAAGAGTCCTCCCACTTGAATCTGTCGGTTTGTTTTTTTTTATAAAACTTGATTTTCATGAATGATAAAATAGATCTGTTCTACTAATACCATCCATCAACGCCACCTGGACGTGATGGGGGTGGCTGAAGATCCCTTATGTGAGGGCTGCGCGGTAGATGAAGAGACATCGGCGCACGTTCTGTGTCAGTGCAAATAATTATATTTTTTATATGTAATTGAGAAAATGAGTTTTTAGAGTATTTTTCCGGTGAAAGCCATTCTGCAAATTTAGTGTTATACACTCTGGACAATCCCCAAACGATTTATAAAGAAGTCCATTAGACGATTAACAATGTACCACTAATATAGAACTGAAATACAAGCTTGAGAATAATAGTTTTAAGCAGTATAAAAGTAAATTACTAATCAACAATTTGACATGTTAACAAGTGATAACGAATAAAATGAAATTTAACATTGATATAATGAACCATGCACCTATTACAGTTTGTTTCATACATTGTTAGTTCCTTGTGTATATTCCTGTTGTACAAAGATGCAATGCAAATAGTGGTCATAGTAGCGCATAGCGCCATTGTAAAATATATGTTGCCTGTGTATGGCGGTAAAATTCATTTTCATTTGATATTGTAGCCCGACGTATTCATTTGTTTTCTGTACTTTATATTCATCATTTCAATTCAATGGAGAGTCAACCTCAAGATGTGACAACAAGTTACAACGATTTTAAATCATGTTTTAATTTGTAGTGTGCAATGCTTCACATTCAGGCCTTGTACATGTGTTGATTTTGTTTCATGTCTATTTTCTTTTGAGCTTTACTAAAATATTTCACTTATTCTTGTCAATATCTAAACCTAAGCTGCATCAACAATACAAACAACATACTTTTAGATTACAGGCAGCTTCAGCTATACTAAATATTTTTGACAGCATCATTTAGTTGGCGGCACGTGTTTAAATGTATTAACAATTCGTTTTTTTTTTATTTATCTTTTATTTTCAACATGATAGAAAAACTCTGATAGTTGGATTGCTACTTAAATTAATTTATATCTGCTCAAAATACGTAACAAGGAGTCGTTGACATTTCGTTTTTTCTTGTTTTATGACCTCCTGAGGTCACACTTCAGGACGCACAATTTTTGTGTCACCATAGAGTGTGTGTGGTTCCTATTGCAAGTGCAGCTTTGGGTTTTGTATCTTATGTTACTAAATTTATTAGTCATTGTTAAATATATCGAACTGATGTCCTGCTAATTTCCAGATACAGGAGATTTGTAAGATATTTAGCTTAGCCCTCAAATAGTTACGTAAAATATAGATTACGTTGTCACTAGCTTAAATTATGCGCACTAACTTCTGGAGTATAGCTTTGACAACAACATTGATGAGGGTAGGGCATGCCCAACAATCATTAATACGTAACTGCCTTGAGGAAGATCATTTTTCATCTATATTTATGTCAGGTATTTTGATGATGATCTCTGCAAAATTGAAAACGTGTGTGTTCCAGTTTGTGTTTGTGGATCAAAATACTGGCCTTCTAGCTATAAGCACCTCTGAAGAGCTATTCAGAGAAATCCAAATATCACTGACGAGGTAATGTACACCAGAGAAAAGCGTGCACTAAGTATGTTGAAAAGAGTGCCCCCATTGCAACGTGGCAATCCGCAGGCCCCGTGGCCCCGTCACTCGAGTTGCTATCTTTAACATACATATTCCACTCTTATCGTGCTTCTCTCTCGTACACATTACGACGTCAGTGGTATATGGATTTATCTGTAGGAGATCTATGTATATTTTAACAGCTAGTCTCAGTGAACATATGTAAATGGGCTCTGAAGCTGTGTGATCAAGTGGTTTATGCAAGGTAAACATAACATTATTACCTATAGCATATACACACTCATACCTATTATAAATGAAGTTTTAGAGGAGAAAAATATTTATACCGCAATTTTTATCAGTCCATACCGCATCATTGTATATAGAGTAAGATTGTATAGAAATGCAATTTATATTTACATGTATTTACACAAATGTAGTTTAACTACTATATACAACCATGACTAAGGCTTATATTTTTCTTGGAAAGTCATTGAAGCTAAAAAAAGCTGTTTGCATGCAAAACCGATAGTACTATGGTGCAAAAGATCCCATTTTTGATGACCCATTGCTACTTCGTAGATTTGCAATCTTACCCTTTGTTGTACGACTAACATATTATGCTAAATTCTAAATCAAATATTATTGTAAACAAAATCCTTTCATACTATAAGTCAGAAGGAAATTATTCATAATACATGCTCAGTTGATCTCTGAATCAGACCAGGTAATACTGTTTTAACACCACCCCACGCCAGAGAGATCCCCAGTCTTCAGTTGCAGTGATACTGATTCACCATGCACATCAGAAAGTCCAAAATATCCTATTATACAAAATGTTTTTATCTATATTTGTTCGTCTTATACTCGATAAATATGAGCCTTGTACAAAACTTGTTAGTAGATGGAAATAGACTGAAATTTTTTATTTTTGCATCTACTTATGTGGTGGATAAATTAGTCAAAATACCAAAGAACTATGTTTTTTTAGCTGCATTTGATACTACGTCAACCCAAAATTACTCCACATCGTTTTTCATTTCCTTAGGAAAGTTAGAGATTTATCAATGTTAGGTACCTTTTATACTTCTGTAATTTATGTTGATAGTATTTTGAGGGAAATATTCTTTTGATTTTCTACCTCCTTCAAAGATTCCATAAAAAATATTTTTGTATCTTTATTTTTCAGCTAACTCTTATTTCACTTGTATAATTAAATACAAATAAATACAATATTTATACTCATACCACCCCTTTTTATTTAGTTGAAACACCACCTATGCACCACTAGATTTTGCTTTTTTCTAATTTTTCTAATACACCATCAACCTGCAAAAAAATATTATTTGCAAAAAATAATTATATAGGATTTGTATCTCGAGATAAAACATTGTCATTTGAAAATAAAAAATGAAGGCATAAAGTTCCTGTTCCAGATAGGATATATATAAAATCAGTTGAAACAGACTAAAATTGCTACTTCATCTGTACAAGATGAGAGATGGCATATGGTTAGCTATTCAGTCAATATTTGCCTCTCTACTTATACCAGGAGATTCAAATTTGACCCTCATCATTGAGATATTTGAAACGAAAAAGGTCCGTTAAAAATGGGCAAAGTCACACAATTAGGTAACTAAGAAAATGGCACTTAGAAAGTTTCCCAATACAAAGTATTTCTGAAAACTAACAAAACAAAGTTGGAATTTATAATATAATAATAAATTGCACATTAGTGTGGCTCGATTAGAATTCCAATCTGATGTTTAATTTTTTGTTCTCCATGATCAACTTCATTTTTTATTATGGACACCAAATTAGATAATATGCAAAAATAGCATATAGCTTTATTCTGATTACAAAAAAGGCAAATGTGTCATACGTTGACAGAACAAAGTTTCAGTTATTTGGAAAAACATATTTTCACATTTGGTCTTGATAATGACAGCTATCACTTGTTTAATCATATATATCACCAACTAACGATTGATGTTTTACCCCTCCATTAACTATGACAAGGAATTTTTTTTTCAATAATTATGGTTTTGCATTGTTAACGGATGATATTACATTTTTAAAACCAAAATTAAAAGCTTTATTCACCAGAAATGCAATTTTGAATTCACATCCATCTTTCAATGGTTCTGATGGAATGTTCTATTTCATTACATAACATGGATTTGATGATTCCATAAACACGGTTGAGTTTAATATGGATTAAGGAGTATTGATTATTTTTTTATTTTTTATGAATGTACAGTAGAACCCCGATTATCCGAAATCCGCTTTATCCGAAACAGATCGCATACAATAATTTCTCCGTTTTAACCGAAGTTGTTCGGAAAATCGGCGCATGATCCAAAATAGCCGCCGGTAGTTCCCCTTTCGGCGTTTTCGTCATTAGATTCGCTGCCGGTAATTCCCCAAGCGCGTTTGCGGAATTCACTGGAATGTGTGCGTGTATGTTTGTTTCAGTCAGGTTCATAATCGCTAAGATGGAGCAGCATAGAAGTAAACGTAAACGCCTTGTTATTAAAATAGAACAGAAACTTGATGCAATCAGACGTTTAGATAGAGGTGATTTGCTTAAAAACGTGGCAAATGATTTGGGTGTGGGCGTGAGTACCATTTCAGAATGGAAAGAACAACGCGAGAAAATTGCAAAGTGTTCTGACATCATCGCAGCCGTCACGGAAAACTATGAAAAAGGGGGAGTATCAATAAGTGGATGATGCTTTATATCTGTGGTTTACACAGAATCGAGAACGTGGAATACCAATTTTCGGACCAATTCTAAAGCAAAAGGCAGTCAACTTAAGTGAAGAATTGCCAGTTGCCAATTGCCAAAACGACACGGTATAGGAGAATTAAAAGTTTACCGAGAAAATTTATCTGCCGATCAGCCGCATTAAAATTTGGAAAACAGTTAATGAAGCAGTATGGTTTACATCCAGAACAAATTTACAACTGCGACGAAACAGGCCTAAATTATAAAATGTTACCGGCGAAAAGTTTAGCTTCAAAACAAGAATCTGGAGCTCCTGGTTACAAACGCAGTAAAGAACGTGTGACTATCATTGCTTGTAGCAATGCTTCCGTACACAAAAAACTTCCTTTGTTGTTAATTGGAAAATCAGTTAAAGCAAGAGCATTTAGACACGTCCGTCCCAATACTCTTCCAGTGTGGTATAAAAATCAAAAAAATGCCTGGATGGATGCCGCTCTATTTAAGAACTGGTTGTACAATCAATTTGTTCCCAAGTCAGAACGATATTTGAATGAAGGCGGATATCCGAGAAAATGTATTTTGCCATTAGACAATGCTCCGAGCCAAGTGAGCAGCAACTTAATGAGAATAACAACAAAAATTTACATGGTGTGAAAATCTTACCCAAGCAGATGGTGAGTTGATTAATGGTGATGAACTGGTGGAAGAATTAACTGATACAGAATTAATAAAAACTGTTTGTAATAATGGCAATAAGACAGTTTTAAGTGATGCTAATGACAATGAGACAGAAATCTCTGCCAAAATATCACATTTTGAGGGATTAGAAGCTCTACAAAAGGCAATGACTTATGTTGAACAACAAGAAAATGCAACAGCAGCTGATGTGCTACTTATCAAACATTAGAGTAATATTGCTGCCAAAAATGGAACAATGTAAAACATGTACAGATAAAAATTACTTCCTTTATTACTAAATATGTACTCGTAAAAATCTATGTTTGTATCCACATGTTTAAATTTTATGTAACTTTATATAGCTATATACTCACTTTTCACACGCATTTACTTTTTTCAATAAAAGCATTATTAGTTATATATAGTTTTTCCCTGTCCTTATTTTTTAGTTATAAGTTTTTGTGTATTCTCTGTTTCTCTACTAGCCAGTAAGCACTCCTACATGTAACTACATTCAAATGTGTTTGTAAGAGTTTAAATACATAAATAAATTAGTCTAAATATTTATTACCCTTTTATCTGAAATTTCGATTATACAAAAGCACTTGGGTCCACATTATTTTGGATAATCAGGGTTCTACTGTATAACATTCCATTCCATTTAAAGGGAATTAAGTTGGATGTGTAGGTTACAATTGGGACCCTATAGAATAGTAAATATTTTAGACATGTGCCGCATATACCAGAGACTTCTATTGAACAATTTGGGTGACCTCAATCATAAATGATATAATAATCTAGTTTTGAGATGTTTTAGTTAAGGGGCAATACTCGATACTCACAGTCCCTGATACTCAGAAACACCTTACATAAAGCAAATGATAATCAATAACTAAATGAATTGCACATACCGTTTGGAACCACCATGTATTTGGTTTAAAAACTAATTTGCTAAAGAAACCCATGTCAGATTTTGGTGATATCACGTGCAAGTGTAAATGGGATATGCTATTAAATGGAGGACAGTGGAAGCCTAGTATTATATCATTAATATCCCCTCCTCGTTCTTCAACCACTCTTTTACCATTTGTTATTAGTTTTTCCACTAAAATATACAATGCATTAGGCAAAAATTAAGGTAACTGATTATAATACTCTTACATAAATCTTTATGCTCAGGAGATGTTAAATAGTTAACATTAATAATGTGTTCCTTGGGTACAGCCAAATAGTGATGCTTTGCAGCCGGTTTAATGTCTTTAAAGACCACAGTTTCATTATCATTCAGTAAGATCTCTCCAGGAGATTCCCCAGATATTATTTTACAGAAAATGCAGTTACTTCCAGCAGACATCTGTAAAATATGCATAAAAACTTGTAATGATGAGTCATGTTGTCATGTTATTTTCATTATATATATATATATATATATATAAATATATAATTTACCAAGCTGATATATCTTGTTGAATATGCCTGAAGTGGTTCAACAGTGTTTTCTTGCTAAAGTTATGTTCACTGGTCGAGTGATAATATTGTTGTTTTATCATAATTTTTCCCACGTCTTGTTGACCCCTCCGGTTGGCCGTTTGACTTTTATTTTATTTCTTGGGTGCGCTTGCGCTGTGTCTGTGACATGCTGTGCTGCGTTCCTAAATTGTTAAGTCGGTGATAGACGTACAAACTTTAAGTACACAGTTTTAAAGATCGTGAACTTACTTGGCTCGACGTCGGTGACACACGAGAAGCTGGTTCACACTGTGTTGCGATGTCGTCAACGGAAGAAGCTTTGTATTATTTAGGAATTATATCCTATTATATTTTACAAACTAATAAGAAAAAACGAAATCGAAAAGTGTGGGTAAAGAAGTGGCTTACGAAGAGATAATTTAGTGAGAAAGTTACGGTTTGAGTAGTAGTAGTAGAAAGATTTATTTAGCACATTTGGCTACAGAACAATTGTAAACAACTTAGAACTAGTAAATTCAAGCCATATGGTGTATCATGTAAATGCTGGGCAACCTATAATTGTAGATTTAACAAGTGATTTCTCAATTTTACTTTAAATTTTGTCAAAGTTTTCTGGTCTTTTATCTCCGAGTATAATTTATTATATTCAATCAACCCTTGATGGAATACAGATTTGTAGCATATGTTATACTTTTTGGTCATTAAATGGAAGTCATCTTTATTTCTGGTATTATGTAAATGATGGTCGACATTTGATGATGTTAAATTAGTTAGACTTGATGGAAATATATTATTTTTTACTTTATAAATGAATATCATTACAAGATATTTGATAAAATTTTTTACATTGAGCCATTTTAATTTGCTAAGCGTTTGCCTGATTGGAGTATATTTATCTTTATTTAGTATTATTCTCATGCACTTATTTTGTAAAGATTTCCATAATTATTTCAGAATGCCTGAGCTGGTGTACGAAGAACTTTTGCGCTTAGTTAGACCAATTATAGCTAAACAGGATACTTGCATGAGAGAAGCTATTTGACCGCATGAACGTTTAAGTGCAACATTACGATTTTTGATAACTGGTGGTACATATACAGATTTAATGTATTCATCAGCAATATCAAGACAGTCATTGGGAAACATAATTCCTGAGACATGCGATGCAATTTACTCTGCACTGAAGACATATTTGAAGGTATGTAGTATACATTTTTACCTATTTTATGGAAAAATAATACTAATAGTCTACTAATCAGTCTTTATTAAAGTTCAAATATTCAATCAGGGTGTCCGGTACACTAATAATTTGCGAGTCTTGCGACAAGTGAAATGCTTCTGTTTCTTGCATCTGTACTGGAACAGCTGGGGTGTGTACTAATGGTGTTTGGGGGTGGACTGGACCAGGACGATGTATAGTTGTATTAAAAGTTAATTTTTCAAACCGTCAAAAAAATACTTCATTGATTATTTTTCAGCTATGCCTTGTTGAGTAGCAGTCATATTACGAAGTTTAGCTGCGATATTTTTTCCAATAGCATCGTATTCATCTTCGGGCTTTTCTAATTTTTCACCTATCAACGATATTGTTTTTGCAATTTCTTCATTGGCTTGTCGTGTACGACGTGTAGATGATGCAGTTGATGTTGAAGGTGTCGCAGGGTTAGACAGGTTGTGGTTGGTTATCTGTAAATTAAAACATTATCATTATTCATTCATTACTGACTCTAGTTTTTTGTTACAGTTCCCGAACTCAGAACAAGAATGGATAGCAATCGCTGAAGAGTTTGAGCGTAGATGGCAATTTCCAAACTGCTTAGGAGCTGTTGATGGGAAACATGTTGCTATAGTCCCTCCTGCTGGAGCAGGATCACATTTTTTTAATTATAAAGGATATCATAGTATCGTTTTTTTGGCAATTGCTAATCCAAATTATGAATTTATCTATGTGGATATTGGAACAAATGGACGTATTTCTGATGGTGGTGTATTACGAAAAAGTTCTTTCAAAGATTGACTTCTAATAGTTTAAATCTGCCTAGTCCCAGAAAACCAAGTGGACATTCAGAGGAGTTGCCTTATGTATTTATGGGCGATGAGGCTTTTGCTTTGAGGACAGATTTTATAAAACTATACCCACAAAGGCAATCTCAGGCTCGCTCAAGTAAAAGAATATACAATTAAAGAGTATGCAGGGCTAGAAGAATTATAGAAAATGTTTTTGGAATTTTGGCAGCAAGATTCCATATTTTTCGATCGCCTATAAATGCCAATTTTTGCAATATTAAAGAAAAAAGCAACATAAATTTACAGTCCACGTCAATATTCTGATAGTGAGAATCATGAAAATGAAACTCTTGAATTAGGAATGAGGCCACAAAATGGAGAATTGCAGCCACTACAACAAACACATGATCACAATTCCACTCGGCATGCAAAAAATACCCGAAAAAAGTATGAAACTTACTTTAATACTAGCGGTGCAGTGTCATGGCAACAAGCAATGTTATAATAATAATATTTATATATTTTTACCTCAGTATCATTCTTATTATTGTTCACCTGTAAATAAATCACTTATCTGAATACTTTGGTACATTTTTTTTTAACTATAACATCACAATATCATTCATTATTGTAACTCGTCGAACAAAGGATACACGTAGTGGGTACTATAGAGAAATCCTTTATTAATTTATTAAACTCACCTTGGCTTTGATCATTCAGAAATTCAAGCTGAATATAGTACCATAATTTTGGTATGTATACCTGGTCTGTTCCTGACCCCGTCTTCATGCTATCTCGCACTTTTCTGAATTCTTTACGGTATCCAGCTCTGAGTGAATTAATTTTCTTTTTCACATTATCAATGGTGGCATCCCTTTCCACCTAACGTATTATTTCCAATAAATTATTGTATGCTTTTAACTTTATATTCTTGTCTTTGTAAACAGTACTTTTTATTTGCCAAAGGCAAGGGCTATTTCTAAAACCTTCGATAAATTCAGTTATCAGTTCATGTGAATATGTACGAAAATCACTCATTTTGCGAATTAACACCAGAGTTAACCAAATTCAACAAAAGAAACGCAAATATCAAATAATTCAGACACGCATTACACGTGCGCCTCCACGGACTAACGAAGCAAAATGGTGGCTCGCGGCTCGCAGTGCTGCTACACGTACGAGCCAAGACGAACTACGAGTAAGATTTCAAACCGATTGGATCGGCGGCGAGCTTGCGCGGCAATTTTAAAGTTCGCGAACTTACGGCGACACACATGCGAAAAAGGTTGTCGAGCCACAAGTCCGCCTACTTACTCGCATGTCTATCACCGACTTTATAGAGTGTACTTTGTACTATTCTGTAATGCGGGTCCCACACGATGCTTCCAGCTCCAACGTTGTATACAACGTTCGACTCCCCACAATTGGCAAGTGCGTCTCCTACACGATGGGATGAACTTTTTAGTCTCGGACGTTCGACGCAGGGTGGTGCCAACGTTTATTATCGGTGTCAATGTCGCGCGTGAACCTTTAAACCTGAAAGAAAAATTATACAAAATAAGCGCGCCGAAAAGTAATTCCAGATCTGTCCTCAGCGACCAAAAATTGACTGTCACAAGCCTCAAAAATGTCGAAAAACGAAGTTTGACCGTTTTTGTTTGTTTTTCGACGATAGCTCCATCGCCACTGAACCGATTTTCAAAAACTGCAGAGCTTTTTCGCCATTTTCATAGTAGCAACCTAGGGTCAAAATTTCATCAAAATCCTGATAGTACTTTCAGAGTTATCATTTATTTAATGTTTTTTGTTAGTTATGAAATGGAAGTCAATATATTTCTCAACTAGTCTTGCATTGCAACAGGACATTATAATGAAACAACTGTAAGCACTTGATAATTTATAATTAAAATACATATCCTTAGGCCAGCCATAACTCACCTGCGAAACGTACACAATATTAGCAACATGAAAAAAGTGTTGTTATGGCAGTATATGTGTATGTATACTAATTTAATCCTTTCTCCTCAAAAGTTAGTTACGAAACATACATTATTATTAATATGTAGGTATTCAAATCAAAATACTTGCCACATACCACTACTTCACCACAATCAGAACAAACAAATAAATAATGTTTGTCGCCGCTACTGGTTCTAACCTAAAACTATCAAACACATGACATCTAGTGTGGGAGCGTAACGAGACGACAAGAGCCCGAACGTGCCATGTGGCGAACGTTGGGCACATGGAATCCATCAGCGCTCTCCTACACGATGTGGCGCATGGCCATGTGTCCAACGTTGTAAGGTATTCGCTACATCGTGTGGGAGCGGTTTAACAATTTACAGTGTTCGTAATTAAATTATTTGACGTACCTGTTCCACGTGTTCGGAAATATGGTTCGAACGCTCTAAGAATATGACCGCTACGTCATCGTGGGCGGGTCCGCTCATCACGAGGTCGTCGACAGAGCGCAGTGGCGTTCTATTTTATTTGAAGTATAAAATAAAGTGAATAGGTTGTGTAGACATTGATCATTAATTGATTTTTGTATTATTATATTCATTTAGTATGCGCATTAAGTTGTTCGGAAGCAAATTTGAATTAGAAGAGGGAGCAAACTAAAGACGGTTATAATTCAAATTGTATATTATCATTAAAAAATCTAATCGCTATCAGATGACAGTGTGTTTAGCTCCAAATCTTCATTTGAGTCGCTTTCGTCACTATCTTCTGATGATGACCCTGTCTTCACAGTGAATTGATACCTATCCATTTGATCGTCGAGAAGATGTTCTTTTTCCATTTGTTTTTCACGTGGTTACAAATTTTCTTCCACTCATCTGCTCCAATTTCTTCAAACCTACTACGGGTCAGATGCTCCACATCAGACAACCTAAATGTCACTTTTCGTGGAGCAACCCAGTTTTTTACGAGAGCCCAAATCTTCTCGATTGGGTGTAGCTCCGGATGATATGGAGGCAGTCGTGCTGTTCCATTAAGGCATCTAGCTTGTATTTAACTGGAAATATTATTTTATTTTCCTGTATTTTTTATATAGTTCGGCCTTAGTCAATGAGTTTTTACTAGGAATTTGATGTTTTTCTAGCCAGTCCATCATCTCTGATTTCAGGCTAGAAGAGGTTACATTTTTTCTTCCAGGACATTGTGATAAGAAGCGTTGTCAACTACAAGCACAGAATTTTCAGGCAAATTTGGGATCAATTGGCTTTCTACCCATTTCATGAAGTTCAAATGATTCATGTCGTTGTGGTAGTCCCCAGATTTTGAGCCTGAAAATAAAATACATACATATATTCCAGTAAATGTAAAAATATATTGGAAATATTTTACATCATTGTAACACAAATAATACCTGATTTAAATATCAACAAGGCGTTAGGAACAAAGCCGAATTCTCCACCAGCATGCACAATAATCATTCGTTGTCCTTTTGATAAAGGCGTTTTTAGTTCCTTGTCATAATTGTCATCTGACCATCCTTTTTTTGGGGTATGACTAGAATGTATATATGTTTCATCCGTATAAATTATGTTCCTGTTCTCAGCTCTATATTTCATAATTTGCTTCAGATATTCGATACGCTTCAAGCGAATTTCATATTTTTCCATAAGAGCTTTTTTATTATCAGTAGTTCTTTTCCATCTGTAGATATAAATTATATTTATAGCGTTGTAAATCGAAAACCTTATAGTGTGTATGAATACTGACCTAAAGCCCATTTGTTTCAAAAGTTTGTTCAAAGTCGTTATTTTACCCTCAAAATTGAGTTGTTGATCTTGCATTTTTTGGTAAATACCTAAAAAATCTTAAAATGAAATATGACTAGATGCTACGGTTACAATTTAAAAACTTACATTTCAGCGAAGGTCTTCTTTTCTCCAAAATATAAAAATCGTATATGATTGCTTTCATTTCTTCAATTTGGCCTGCAGCCACTTTATCCACAACAGGTGATTTTCGTTGCCGCTTTTTAGACGGGGATGAAAATGAATGAATATATTCCATCTCTGCTCTCTTTAGCTATTTTTTGATAAGTACATTTACTTATACCCGTGGCAGCTAACACACGTTTCCTAAATGGGTTAATCAGTTTTATTTGACAATAATTATAAAAATCTTTTACATTCATACATACCGGTATTGTTGAAGTGGAAACTTTAATCCCTCTACACTTTCCTGTACCATGAAGTTATTGACATTGTTGATAATTTAATTTCCTTGACTCCCAATCGCCTTTCCTTTCACGCCAATCTCTTTCACAGACATTGTTTAGATCACTGGTTCAAAACTATTAATAATTTAAATTTGAACAATAGTAAAAATTTCCACTATATTGCAATCTATTTGACAATTTTTACACACGGTGCCTTGTTCAAATTAGTTGACAAACTGAACTTATGACTAACGGACAGGTTTATATATCTATTGCAGGTAAAATAAATGTGATTAATTAACACTCATCGTCTTAACGCTACTTACGAACGAAGGGATTTAGCAACCGGGAATTATTCCAGGTAGTTCAATTTTACACTTGTTATTATTAGATTTGTTTCTACTAATTTTGTTTACCTACGTTTGATATTGGTATTAGCCTATTTATCTAAGTACTAATGATGCACTCTAGGAAATCTCATGATTGGTATAGATATAAGCGGATCACAGTCTTAGTATTAATTTAATTACTTTCAGTTGTTTGCCAACTTTGGGGTTTTACCCTTCAATATTGTGTCTATTATATGTAGGTACCTGCTCACTATTTTATATTTTGATTTATGGATCTCCATCAAATATCCACAAACCCCATAAGATTAATAATTTTCAACACAATCAAATATAAAATATGATATGGTTAATAAATAAAAAAATAAATAAATCGAACAAACGTCTCATCAGATCGCAATTGTGTCAACAATCTCAACTGACTGAAACTTGCGTATCTACATACTAAAAAACGTTCCGCCTATGGCTTACTGAGAGTGGGATGTCCCTTAACAGCGTCAACAGCAACATCATTTCTGGACATTGAAGACCACATACATTTTTAAGCTTTCTACGATATAAATATTCGCCACGATTAGAACTGGACCACATTAAGAGGGCGGTAACAGATGTCCATAAATCTTACCAGAGACTGTCACAACAATTTCCTATATTCTTATTGGGTACAATCGACGCAAGGGAGAGGGTATAAAGTGATGACGTAGCGGGCATAACCTTAGGCTGTTCGAACTCTACAACGTAATCCTTCTGGAACGTCAAAATTGCAGTTTTCTTCCCGTGCTTAAAACCTTGGGAATAAGACTTTCGGAACTTATCATTCTTATGGTTCATTGTTTGTTACTTCGTCTGTTTATCAAAGGTACTCAAAATTCGCAGAATATATAATCAAATCCAAGCGAATAACCAAAATTTCTGTGTTATGTGCCGCGGTTATAATATGGTTCAAGATGACACACGGGTTGATGACGTCAGTTACACGAATCGCTTGAACGCGTTGGTTTTAACCGCGGTTTTGTTGCAAGTTGTTTATTTTAGAAAAGCGCGTATATAATCTCTGATTATTTTTAATATCACTTAATAATCGGTGCTTTTAAGTCTGCAACTGTATATGGAAAGTTTAAATAAGAAACCTTTCATAATATTCATGGGAGAAATGTTTTTTCAGATTTTTTTTAATGATGGAACCATGGCTTTGTAGCTATGATAACTTTCAATTCTCTAAATTTTTCCGCATGTCAAAGAAAATATTTATTGATTCAGCAGAAATGATGAAAAAAGAAATTAGCAAAACCGTATACAGGTGGATATCATCTAGTGAGTTTATATGGCCATATTTTAATATTCTTGGGGTATATGGCTACACAGGATACTTTGTTAAGCATAGGAACTACATTTAAAGTGTCCCCAACAACCGTAATGAGTTTAATTAATAAGGTGCTAAACTTTATGGTAAAACTGAAGTCAGCCTGTATCATTTTTCTCAAAAATGAAGCTAAAGTACAATAACAATATCCAATACCCGGCAAAATTCTAACTTGTCACATTTCAAAAAATAACCAGACATATAACAGCTGATTCGTGACGTCGCGGATCTTATAACCAAACTGATAACTACACTCGCTTGAACGGATTGGTAAATACCAACCCAAAATGGTAAATACCATTTCCATTTGGTTATCCGCTTGAATTTGATTTGTGTTTTTCACGATAAATGTTCTATCACGTATCCATTCCATGTAGTAGAAAAATGGTGGCCGAAAACGTAAATAGAAATTAGAAAGTAGTATGCCGTCATCAAGTGTCGTAATAAGACTTTGTAATAATTTAGGCGTTCTCAAAAAAAATGGTACACAGTATTCCAGAGCAGGGGGGTGAAACGTCTTATGGGCACAAAATACATAAATCTCTTGGCAAAATCTAGGACACTTTCTTACCAACAGAGTTTGCACTACACATTAAATTTTTAATTATTGATATAATTCCCAATCGAGAAATTATCGTTCATAATCTTCATATAATAATAGTAATAATAACCTTTGTCATATATTTTTCAATGTAAAACAATAAGCTTGTTTTTCTTTTGTAAATCAGTCATGTCTCGATTTGGGGTTGCGTCTTCGTACGTCGCTACTTTAAAGTACTCATGCAAATATCCTTCTTGCCAAAATTCCTGTTTCCACATTGTTCGTAAATCTGCTTCTATAAATAAAAATAAAATAAAGTATTGTTGCTGCATGGAAGGCAACTTGTAAGATATCTCCCGCTCGTAAAGTTTCCAATTATTATGTTTGTGAGGATCATTTCTCAATGTTTGATCGTAATAATCCGCAAGATCCTTCACGTCTCAGATATCTTACCATACCAGTATCCCCCAGTACAGTTTTAAATTCAAATAATAATCATCCTACTAAACCAGGTCCCAGTTCAGTATCTAGAGTTTTATTCAATGACCCTCCTTCTGGAGAGGATACCACAAATCCAACCCCTTCTGAGCAAAATGAAAATTCCAATGTTATTCTGGAAGATCAATACATTGAAATCAGTAGAAGTGGTTCTAGAACAGAATCTTACTATTTAGATAAATATTCTTTTTTGTTGTTGCTCTGGCATATTAACAAAGTCTGGTACATCAAAGAATTAATTGAGCCCTAAGGAATCAATCATGTATAAAGTCAACCGGAATGTTTGCTCAAGGCTATCCAAATTAAAATCAATTTTCATTGTCGCTGGGGTTGACAAATCAAACTATTTCAATTTGTTGAAGGCTGGCAAATAACAATTAGATCTGCTATGTCACTATGGAGAGATCTTAAGGAGAAGGGCTTGAAATATCTTTGATTGAGAAATTTAAATCAAGATTCCCTGGAAAATTTATTTGGTAAAGTAAGACAGCATGGTATCTTCATTACAAATCCCACCTTTCATCAGTTGTTGCTGCCTTGAAAACAGTAGTTATCAATAATTTCAGCACACCTTTCTCTGAAGGTAATTGTAGAATCGTTTTTTGTGGTACTTTGGCCGATTTCAGTGACTTTTTCTATATATATGACAAAAGTAATGATTCAGTGCTTGATTTAGATCCTGATATTCTAAGTGACTCTGACATGGAAATAATGGACAGCTCTGTTGAATGGCATCCTTCAAATGGTTATGTGGCTGGGTACATTTTAGACATACTCGAAATTGATAGTAATTGTGAATCCTGTGCAAGGTTATTTTCTTTGGTTGTCACTGAAAAACATCCGTTTGTGACGTTTAAAGAGCATGATAAACATCACTTATTCACTTAATAATAGAGAAAGCTCCGGACGTCTAAAAATACCTTTATATATTGTCAATGTACTGTGATGATAAATTATTATTCATATATTTAACTATTTAATCAATATTTTATTAATTACGCATTTATTTTTTATTTTCCCAAAATTGGTTACCAGCAAAACTGCTGAATCAGGTATTTCCTTTATTGAGGATATTTTATGCATCTATGCTCATAAAATATTTCTTCAATATGGGAAATATCACTTTCAGCAGATTTTAAATTGTTAACAAACTAAATCCTCGGCACATTCCTAATCTCCCGGCGCATTCTTTGAATTCCTTCGATAGTTCCTCCAGATCTCCAGGCAAGTAGGCGGTGCAACCATCTGACAAAACGTCAACGGTGTTGCCGTTATTTAACGTGCAGCTCCCCCTTCTTCAGTCTTATGTGTTTTGTGTTCCAGAGTAAAATTTCATCAGTCAATCTTAATTCAATTACTGTGTACGGTATAGGCGTATTCTTTAATTCACCGGTGCAACCAGTTAGCCAATTTTACTTCCTTTAATTTCCGTCTGAACGACCGGTTGTACACCAAACTTGTCTATATAGTTTATAGACAAGTCCTCTTAGAATCGTGTCCATCAGCCTTTCAAAGGCAGCAGGAGCATTGCACAAGCCGAATGGCATCACATTAAACTGACATAATTTGGTGGCCACCGTGAATGCTGTCTTCTCCCGATCTTCAGGGGCCAATTCTACTTGCCAGTATCCGCTTTTTAGGTCTAGGGTGGAAAATATTTTTGATCCAGCCAGGGTATCCAGAGTGTCATCAATACGCGGAAGAGGGTAGCTGCCCTTCTTGGTCACGTTGTTTAACATTCGGTAGTCCACACAAAATCTGGTTGAACCATCTTTCTTTTTAACCAAAACTACCGGTGAGGCCCATGGACTGTTGGACGGTTCAATGATTCCCTCGTTGGCCTTTACTGTCTACGAACTTGTCAGCCTCCTCTCTTTTAGCAAGTGGGAGTCTTCTTGCCATCTGCCAGGTGGGACATTTTCCATGTTGATCTTGTGCTGGACTATATTGGTTCTTCCTTTTTGTCCAGTATCGAATACATCTCGATATCTATATATTAGATGTTTCAGTTTCTTTCTTTGGTCTGGTCTTAGATCTCTGCCTGATGACGAAATCAGTTCTTCCAGTTCCTTAGAAATGACCCCTAAGTTTTCCACGGCTGGCATATTTCGAATGATTGCAGAAACTGGACAGCAGTGTCCCAGCTCCGAGCCCTTCTTCAAGGACACAGGGTAATGACTGACATTCATTAGTCTCACAGGAATAGTCTTATCGGCATGCACAAAGGCCTTTGCAATGGCTATCCCTCGGCCAATAGCCTCGTCATGCATCCTAGGTTCAAACTTGACTATTTCTCCGTCTGTAGTCTGGCCCTCTACCGAGCCATTCAATACAACTTCGCTTCGTTCTGGGATCACGGTGTCTTCAGGCAATAGAACTCGTAAGTTTACATTCCCTTCCTGGTGTAAAACGACCTTCTCATTGTTGACTTTCAAGATTCCTTGCTTAAAGTTCAACTCGAAGTCCTGTGTGTCCATGATGTCCATTCCGATGATTACCTCGTCCTCAATACCAGCTACTATCGCCAGATGTTGTAGCTTTTCCTATTCCAAATGCGATGTTTGCTTCACCATACACGTTTGCTCGGTCTCTCGTCGCCGTTCGTAGTCGCCACTTGGATGATCGAATCTTCGCCGATGCTTTCACCCTGCCGGACCTTATGATAGTCTTTGTCGCACCTGTATCCAGCAGTACGGTGTGGAGAGTCCCATCCTCAAAAGCATCGACAAAAACTATTAGACTGATGTTTAAGCGAGGAGACTTGGGCGGTAATAACCGATGGGGCTTGTTGGCTACATGTCGACGACAGCTCCTTCACATCGACCTCCCTTAGTTTTCCGGATTGGCCGGATGAGGACTAGCACCTTCAGGACAATGTCTCCTAACGTGCCCTATTTTTCTACATTTCCAACATTCCCACCTATTGTTCTGGAGGCGACGTTCACCATCACGCTCCTTAAAAATGCGCTTGAAGGACTCTTCGAACTCGTTATCTCCTGGTACCATCTGGCGGACTCGGACCTGGCTTTTATTTGTGTTTTTAGCGGCTTCGAATTCCCGAGTTAGCGCAGCTACTAGCTTAGAGGGATGTGCCAGTAGTAAGGTTTGCCCCATTTCACCATCACGAAGTCCATCCAGGAATGCTAGAACTGCCAACCGCTCCTTTATCCTTTCCTGAACATCGGAATATGCTAATCGTACCAACCGCGCAATCAAGGGCGGATTCAGGATTTCATCTAGGGGGGGGGGGGGTGGCCAAACGATATTTGGCGCTAGTCATCTTTTAACCTCAGTGGAACTTCCAGAATTTATCCTATTATTGCTCCTTAAATCCATTGTGTTCTATCTAGTCAAGGCCAGCTTGAAAAAAAAACATGGAAATTGCTCAGAGAGCCAATATTTTATCATATGAGAACAAAATAAGTACGTGACATTTGTAATTAACTAGTGTAATAATATTAAAGATTCAAACATAAAAAACTTCATTGCTCTGTTAACCGACAAAAAATAAAACATTCTGAGCGACCCCGGCGAGGCATATCCCAGTCCATTCCACACAAAACAATGTCTATGACTGCGAAAACGAACATGAGACCAAGAACCGCCAAGAAAAGCATGGCGGGACGATTGGATTGCAAGTATTGATGAACAGCATCAATGTTGCTGTTAATCCCGCAGATGTTCGTGAAAAAAATTTTATCCTCGATGTTGTTCCCTCGAGTCCACCCTCCACCCTAAGACTCTGAGAGTGGAGTGAGCTTACATCCGGACTTCTTAGTACTCGAGGGATCCATCATCATTAATTTCTTTGTTTTGGAAGATAACCGACTGCATAGCTTAGGTGTGGAAACATGCGGACATTTATAAGACACCCTGGGAAAAGCTATAGGGTGGTACCGCCTCGGTCGACTGGTCCTTGTCTACCATCTTCTTTGTGTTAATGACATTAAATAGACCTAAAGTGGCCCATTGGCGGACTTGTACCGCCACCCGGCAACCGGTAGTGAGGTATTCCTTAACGCGTGTACAATCACTTGTACGGGAAGAAGTTGTATGCTGGATACAACAACTTCCGGAACAAGCATTTTCCAAGGCCCCGCTCAGTAGGGGTTGGCGTTTTTGAAATTCAATATAGATGTTACAGTTATTTTTCAGACTTTCGTTGTCGAACTTAGATTTACGGCATAGTTGTTTTCTCAGTTTTCGAACCGGTGTTGATTGCATGAAATGTTGGAGATCCTTGGAAAAAACTATATCTGTTAGATCGTAATTAGTTTGATAATGTATGTTTGCACTAAACAAGTACAGGAATACATGGCTGTATATATTCACGTATAGTGCAGCAGCTCTGTGATTTAAACGAATTTAGCAACATAAATAGACACATATGCGAGAAGAGATGCGGGATGTGTGGTATTGATTTTGAGCATCGATCGACGTTTCTAGACAGGCCAGAGGCGCTCCGCTAAACAAATCTCATAAATGTCTATTTCCAATTTAGGCATTCATCTAACATAGTGCTTCGCTGCAACACCAGCCCCGACACAAAATCAGTCGAGCTTTACACACTTTTCAAATTACTATTGAGTAACAATCAGTAACATAAATCACTTTTTAAGTGCAATCTGTATAACTAATATATTACCCAGACAGATTTGTAACAAGTCACAATACTCGTATATACGTATAAATCGTAAGAGTTGTACTGTAAACAAGTGATGTCAAATGGAATACCAAAGGATACCAAAAAAATCATAATGCTCAGTTCATATAGCTATAACTTGTAGTTAGTATGCCTCTGTCACCATGATGTGACAGAAAGTAACACGATGGTGTTAGATTGCAAAAGCAAATGTCAGACGTCTAGGGAGGGGCGCGCGCCCTCTAAATCCGCCAGTGCGCACAATATCCGCTTCGAACTCCTGCAAGGACTCGCCTGACTTCTGGAACCGATACTTGAGTTGAGTATGGTAGACACGTTCTAAATGTGACTGGCCATATCGCATCTCCAAATGTCCTACTAGTTGTTCGTAGACCTCTTGCTCTTCGGGTGATATTCTTTGAAGAATAGCTGCAGCATCTCCTCGTAGGGCCAAAGTGAGTGCAGTTGCCTTTTCGGTCGACGACCAACCATTTGCATTCGCGGTTGCCTCAAACTGACGTCGGTACACATTCCAAGGTGTTGTACCATCAAATTGAGGCGGTTTCATTCGCAGATGACCAGCTGACCCAACAGAAGCTCCAACCTCACTTGATTTTCCCAACGGAAGTCCACGCTGCCGTTCGTCGACGGTCTTGACGTCTAAAGCGGCAAACTTGCCTTGCACTTCTTGAATTCTGTCCTCCAAAGTTTCTAAAATCCGTTTTTCCAACTCGCAAGATTTTTCCATAATTTTATCTTTCAATTCTTTTTTAAATTGGCAGTATTTTCCAAAAACTTCTCTTCTAATTCGGCTGTACTTTCGTGTAACTCCAAGAGTTTTCCTTCTAGGTTCGCAAAATTTTCCACGAGACTATTTTCTAACTTCGCTGAGTTTTCTAAAAGATCAGCACAATTTTCCATGAGCTTGTTTTCTAACTTGGTCGAAGCATTAAACCAATATCCCCTGCACCGGTAAAAATGAAAATATCCGGGTCCTCACCTTCCTCAATCAGTGCTTGACGAAGCCGCTCTTGTAATTCTGCTTTCTTTCCAGCCGTGTCGCACTCTCTTTCCTCCAGCTCTCTCTTTAAATCGGCAATTTTCAAATCAACCAATCGCACCATTCTTCCTTCACTGATCGTCCGATTTATTTTCACTGAATGTCCAATAATCCACCCCCCACACCTGACACCAATGTTGCGTTTTTCTGGGTTCTTTTGGGTGTGGATCAAAACATTGGATTCCACAAAAAGAAATACACTGATTTATTTAACTTGATAAAACATTTATATACTCCACTATTTATGTCTGACTAATTCTTATGCCACCATTGACTGCGCTATACCTCACTCCGCTCTGCTACTCTACCGTATTCCGTTCTCTCTGCCTCCATCTCCCGGCCGCCGAGTTATATATAGTCCCAATTGCTACTTCGAGAAAGAACGAGTGTCCCACAAAGCGATATCTAGAATGTTGGAGATCACTTCGCGTCGATCTAGAAGGCTGTCACGGTCCTCACAGACGCCGCCAGGCGGCTTGTGCGGTCGTGTAAAAGCAGAGATCGGCAATCGTCGGCAATGAAGCTCTGGCGAGTAGGAGTCTCGCCCAACAGATGGCGCTATTTGTTACAATACTTTGTTTCGGTGAATGTGATATGACTAGTGATGCAAAGTTTCGTTATTTTTTAGGACCTGTAAGGACTCGTTACTTTCGAACTTTGGACTCGTTAGTTTAGTTACTCTTTGAACATTTCGTTTAGAACCTACATTCTATATATTATATCAAATTATTACTTTGGGATTGATCCAATTATTATTTTTTGTCTAATGCCTTGCCTATTAATTTTTTTGATATTTGATACGTAGAAGGTACTTATATTTTAAACTCGTCGTTGTGTGACGTCTCGTTCGTTGGCTGTACGCTGTAAATAGTATTTAACAAGTGGCATAACCAGATGGGTACCGTGGAGGAACCACTCTCCTCACTCTTTACTTTAGTTGAGTAGCGTCCCCTGCCCTAACAGTCTGGTTACTCCGCTGTCCTACTTAACAGTCTGGTTACTCCACTGTAAATGGTGTTCAACAAAATACTTATAATAATAAAACATACCTGAAACTAAGTTCCTTTTGCACCTAGGCATATTTTCGTCTTCCACCCGCCGTTTTGCCCTTTCTCCTTCCAATGAAAGAGTCGGATGTTTAGTTTTCAAATGCTTCCTTAAATTGCTAATGTTTCCATTTTTATGCGAATAAATATTTTTACAAAGATTAGACTTTGCATTAGCTTCCGATATATTGGTGAAATGCATCCAAATAACACTTCTTTTTTGAGTTTGCGATTCTCCTGAACCGGACGCGGATGATTCCATATTTTTGTACAAATAATAATTATATTATTGCTCGAGCTTGTACGGCAACGTCCAAACCAGTAGCAACCCGCCAACCGCTAGCTCTCAAAGTCAAATGAAAAGTGTACAGGTGTACACAAACATTGCCAACCTAAAGCTCCGCAGTCCGCAACTCGTTTGATAGAAGAGTATCTAAAGTTGCCTAAGCCTAACGATATTCGCATCATTTCATTTCCACCCAGTTTACATCCAAGAACCAAGTCACTTGCTGCTGGCGCTGGCAGTACTGGCTATATTAGATCCCAGTAACGTTTGTATCTAAAGTAATGTATAGTGTAGTAACTAACAGTAATTAAAGAGTATACATTGAAAAAGACCGTATCGCATTCAAAGTAACGAATTCAAATAAAAAGTAACGAGTCTTTTCAAAAAGTAGGACTCGTTACATTTAGTTACTCATTTGTAACGATTATTTTGTAAGCGTTACTTAATTATTTTACATCACTAGATATGACTGATATTGATATCTTTTTTCTTTTATACACCCATGAGTCCAATTAGGGATAACTTTCCGAAAGTGTTTTGTTTCGCTAGATGTGATTTCTTTTATATTGTTTATGTGTGAATTTTTCTTTCTTGATCATTAAAACCACTTACACACACTAAACATAATATATGTTAATGTATAATTTATTCAATGCTACTCTAGGTTCTAGGCCCTAGATATTCGTAGACTTTGAGAAAATTCGATAGGTTTGGCTAAGATCTTTCGCTATTTTAAATACCGGTACAATTTTTCCAATATACCGAATAACCGGTTTTTCCTAACGGTATATCATTTGATGCCAAATACCGGTATGTTTAAAAATGTTGCCATCCCTAGAGATAAGGGGTTAAGCTGTGTAAAGGATAAAGGATATACAGGCATTCGTCTGAAGTCAATTCTGTCGCCAGGGAGGATGTGGCTGGTGGCTCTCGGAAATCTATAATCTAGTACGCGCAGAAAATGGCGTAAAGCGTGTTTCCTGTTTTTTAAAGATATACCCTCAGAATCTGAAATTAATTTTCTGCGCAATGAATTTACTATAACTTTGTCGACGTCACTTCGTAGCTTTGCTTTTGCTGTATCTCTGTGAAGGCAGTGAAGTAGCGTCAAAACTCAAAACATGAAACTGTCACTTGTCAAGCGACCGATGTGATAAGATACGTCAAAAATTCCTTGATTTTTTTTGTTTTCCTAATATTTTGATAATATACTATTTACGCTACTGAATTCAAAAACTAATTTACATTTTCCGCGTTGCTCGTCGACCTATTGACTTTGAGTTGCACACGGAGTTGCGTATGATGCTTTCTGATATGCAGCCGTTTACAGCTTTTATGGTAAGATCACCTGTATGAAATGTTTTTCTACTAATGAACTTTCGTATTCTTCTAGAATGTCGAGAGCACCCGCTCTTATATGGACGATTTATATTCCCAGGATCCTAATAAATGCTTATCATCGATAATATGCATCAAGAACTCCGTCATAGGATCAAATCGCCAAAAAGAAAGCGTAATAGCCCAGGGCATAGTTCCACGTCTCATAGCACTGTTGAAGGATAAAGAAATGAAGTCCGAAGTTCGGATAGAAGCTGCGGTGACCATTGGCTCTCTTGCCAAAGGTACAGAAGACCATATTGAACTTCTAATAAACTCTGGAATAACACAAGTTTTGTTGGAGCTTTTGGATGAATCAGAGGCGAGATTGATAGACTCTTGTCTATGCTGTTTGCGCACTCTTTCACACAACTCCAAGATCACTGAAACAAACTACACACCCCAACACTTGACCAAATTGTTGGCTTATGCTGGTGCTAGAGAAAGTCTGCAGCGCCAATCATGTGTAGCAAGTATCTTAAGTGCAATATGCAAAGGTACATCAGAACAAAATGCTCTATGCTCTGTTGGAGCTCCAGCAGTTCTGGCTGCCTTATTGTCAGTCCAAAATTATTCTGTAAGAATACCAGTCGTAACGTGCTTGGCTACTATGTGTTTCAACAACTCTGCAGTTGCATTAGAGATAGTGCACACCTCGTGCAAAGATATAAAGGTACCTAATTATCTGGCTACTTTGATATCAAGAGATAGGCCGATTGAGATGCAACTTGAGGCAGCCAAATGTCTCACCAATCTGCATAGAGCTGGAGCAATACCAGCTTATGATCCAATTATCACTTACAGGACCTTGCCCTGTTTGGTTCGACTATGTCAGGTATGTATTAATGATATAACAATTTATACTTCTCTTACCTACTGGTAGGGAAGTATTGTAATCACAAAAATTTTCAATAATGGGATATTATTTTTTAATGTTATATGACATCTATGTTACATTATAAAAAACCATGTCACTCATTTCTGTCAGTCCATATGTTAGTTGGCCTTACTGTCTGCTGCTACTGAGCAAATTATTTTTAATATATAATCAGGGAAAAATTAAATTATTTTGAAAAAATTTGTTTTTTTCTCTATCTTTATTTTCTTAATTAA
>CAVLJG010000008.1:46172323-46207500 GCA_963669975.1 Acanthoscelides obtectus
TCAACGAAATGTCTTGGGCGATTTCAAACTTCTAGTGAAGGCCGATCACGTATTCTCCTACAAGCCTGATGCCTCCAATGTTGAGAGATCGCACGCCACGTTGCCAGTCTCATCACTCAATCTACAGAACTTGTATAAACACATAAAGAATAAACATATATTTTGGGTGTTGTTATTAATAAAATTTAGATATGTGCTTTAATAGTTGATTTTATATAATATGTCTTAACTAAAACAAGTATATTTTACATCGATTTTATTGTTCAAAATGTTAATTAATGTATAGCAGAAGTTAGTGTTTCAATTTATTTTTTACAGAACTGTAAAGCAGGAAATACATTATTTCGAAATTTTGGCAACTTTGTAACTGGAAGCTGTGTTTCTTTGGATCCCAAATCTAATTTAAATACAAGTGGATATTCAAAATTATCAAATTGGCAAATTAATAGTATAAAGTACAAAGCAGCAATCCCTCTGAGGAAAGGGAAGCAAAGAGAACAAGAGCAAAGCTATTTGCTGGGTTTCTTTAAATATAATCAAATGGTAGTCTGTGAACTAGAGCAACTTAAAGATGAGCAACATATCATTTTTAATGTGTAATGGCAAATTTTGCCTAGGTTTTGGCAAAACTTCACCTTTTTACTTTCCAAGCGACTGGCAAGGAAGTATTGTAGTCCCAAAAAAATTGAAAGTGTACTATTATGGTTTTTGGATATTATCTGAAATGTACATCACAAAAAACCAAGTCACTCATTTCTGCTGGTCTGTCTGCAGGTCCACTAATATTACAACTGTCTATGGTTTTACTGAATTTTTTATAGAATGTTACTACTGCCAAGGCTGAAGAAGCTTTGTAGTTTTTGTAAATATGTCCACTAGCAGCAGAGAAACAGAACAAATTAGAAAAATAAATAAAAATTGCTGAAACTTAAGGTTTTGATGTTTCAAAGGATCCTGATCATTTTGGGGATTAGGGGTTAACATACGGGTGGGTATATCTTAATTTTTGGATGTTGGTATTAATACACCTCCTACCCCAGTAATTCTACACACCTATTAAGCATATTTCATTCATCGATTTCAGGCATCATTAATGGTGGTCAAGCATAGATCTTTGAGATGTTCATTGTTTCCTAGCTTACTATTTCAGCTGTATGATTTTTTTGTTGATACAAAACCATGAACTCAAACTGAGTATGCAGCTATCTGGATGTGACAATTCTATTTTGATATTTGTTGTACCTTTGAAATGAAATCAAGCAAACAACATCTCTGAAAATTATTCTAAAAAAATAAATTTTTATATTATAGTAGTGTTGACTACAAATTAAGGTATTACGCATTAAAATTATAATAATCTGCATTTCAATAAAACAAAATTATGCCGTAGTTTCATGCACAAGAAAATTGGGGTTATAAGATTTATAAATCATTCAATGATGAACAGTTTACAATTTTCATCATCAAAACCAACATCAAGATTTGATTGCTAACCTACAATGGTAATTTATGGATTATTGCAGAAATACGGAATGCATTTCTCTCCTAAACCTTGCCATACAGAAATGGAGGCATATGGTGAATCGTAAAATTTAGGGCCTACCTACCTCAATTTGAATAGACACCGATCCTTGGAAAGTGAAGGATTTTAAATCCGGCACTAGCGATAGCTGGTAGTGTTTTGGTTTTACATTTTCAGGTAGTCTCTGGAAAGACTTTTCTTCGGGCATTTTCACAATTCTTTCTGGAAGTTGAGAATAAAAGCGCTTTCCGCCCTCGCTTATCGATCTATATACAGCACGTCGCCCTACTGACACTGCAACCGACTGAAGTAAGCGGCGAACAACGGTTCTGCGTGGAGTGGGATCGTAATATGCGGCTAACGGAACTTTGCTGCCACTCGAATTTTTGCTTAAAATTCCCTGCGTTAACAGAGCGACTGAATTCTTTTTCACAATATGTGACAAAAGCCGTGAGAGAATTGCCATTAGAAAATTTCGTTTGTTGATGTGGTCGGTTCGTTTGTTCCTTGGTTCTGTAATATCACGTGATCTCACTTCTTTTTTGTTATACATTTGGACGACAACCATATATCATAAATCCACACATTTTTGTAGCCAAAATATTTTGTTTGTATTTAGAAAATAATCTATTGTAGATAAATAAAAAATATATGGGATATGAAAAATTCAAAAATACCGCCATATTTAAGATAGAGGTCGCTTTTGGTCATGTGCCAATCATGCTGGGCAACAAATACAAATTGACAAGTAGCTGCTTTTAATATATCAGCGTTGCCTAGTTCAATATCATTTCTCCAGGTCGTAGAAATTGATATTTTACCGGCAAATTTTGGAGAACTAACCAACCGTTTAGAAAAGGCAATTGCATTTTGAAAAATTTGTATAGATCATTTTATTACAACGAGCAGACTCCATATACTGGATGAGTACATGAAAAAGGTTATATGGGCTTTATTACGGCTTGAGATATACAGCAAACATTTAGGAAAGTATTGATCTCTCTGTCTCTCCCTCTCTTGGTGGTGTTATACCATTGAATAACGAATTCTACCTGAAAATAGCCAACCTAATGCTATATATTCCCGCGTCCAAAAAATTATCCGTGGTGAGTTATCGTATCGTTATCTATAAGAATTTGCTACAGCTGTTTCTATACCTTTGCTACAACATATTCTTTGAAAAGGCTCAGTGTCTTATAGATGGCGATGTAACCCTGGGAGCTGAATCTTAAACAACCCCCCTGCTTTCATGCTGTTTGAGGTTGGAGCTTTGCCTGGTTTTATTGATTCAAATCCCGCACATACTGTCACATTAGTGTTTTGTGCAAGTGTGCAAATTACTTTGTCCCATATGCACAACACACACAACATCTAATTGCTAGGAATTGACAGGTTCCGAGCCCCGAATAATTATGGTCACTAGGCGCGCGCTGCCATCGCACAAATAGCGACGAAACGAATAGTTTAGCGGGCAAACAGGAAGAGATTGCAGGGTATGTATTTATTTATTTTGCTGCCTTCGTTATGAGTTATGATCCTCCTTATTTCGATCGATTTTGCGTATCAGCGAAACAATCATCCGTTATCGAAATAAGAAAGCTCCAGTATCCATTAGCACAGAATTGACTTCCTACCCAGGGAAGGCTTATTTCGTAAGATTAGATCTTCTTTAAGCAATGCTGTTGCCGGATTTGTACGGCCGGATAAACTTGATTAAATCATTTCATCTTATGTAAAAATATTGGTTGACATATTGTAGACATATCATGTTTACATTACAGATAAAAATAAGTGCATTTTGTTATATCCGTAATGTGTAATGGTAGCCTTTCATTCTAGTTTTGTGGTCGCTTGTCCCTCTGTGGTTCTATGATTTTAAACATGTATTTTTAACTTTCATGTGAAAAAAATCAACATGGTTTCGGAAATTTGGGGTTAGCTTCACATCGTTTAAGCGAAAATAATAAGCAATCTGACATGACTGTCAGTAGTCATTATACTCATATTGCCACGGTTCACTTTAGAAGTCATAAATACTTTTTTCGTGGACATTTGTTATTGGCTGTCGCTGTCTAAATTAACGTAACGGGAGGCTTAACTATTCGTTATCTTTGTTGTACGAAAAACTTATGAATAAAGGTGTACATACCCTTATGGAAATTAGAAAGGACGTCTGGCAACGCTGGCTTTCGTCTTTAATTTTTTCATATAAGTCGTCAGTCATTTTATTTGTGGTGTCTGTAAAAACATCATGCATTTGTGTTTGTAAACAATTGTGAAAAGTGAAGAAAGTATAAAGAAACCGTTAAGAGGCAACTTGCTACTGCCTCTGCACTTTTTTATCGCAATAATATAATGATTACAACTTTTTGCGATGGTATGTGAACATTCTAGAAATAGTGCACAATCACGTTTCTGTTTTGACAAATAACGTCAGTAGCAGACATTTACCCACGTTTTATTTTTAGGCCGCAATAACCCGAGAAGACGCAAATTTATTAAATTGCCTGGAAAAGCTGGAACTGGATGTGGAATGCGCAACGAAAGTTGCAAGCAAGGAGCCACAATGTCGTAACCCGTTCTTGGGTAGACGACGTTCAAAATCTCTATCTTCAATAAATCTTTCAACTGTATGTGATCATCCCAAGAAAAACCAAAATATCAAGCATACAATATCCTTCAAACGACCTACTAAGAAAATACTTCGAGAGCCAGTACTGAAATTCCTGAAATGTACACAAAAAATGTGTGGTACTAAGGCACAGCTGAAAAAAATTCACAAAGAAAGGGATAAGCAGTTTGGACAGTGTGCCAGCCACCTGGAGCAAAATTTTAGGTCTATTATAAATGCTTGTGAGCAGTTAAGCATAGAAAATAGTTATATGGACCTGAATAAGTTTAGGTCACCCAGCTTTTTGACTGCCCAACAGCAAGATGATGCGAGAGTAGTTAGACATGAAAATACTAATACAAATATGGGAAGTTGTTCTCATCAGGCACGCTTAAATATAAATCCTCCCTGTGATGTGACGATTGATGAATTAGCTAGTTACTTTGAGACTTTTGTGCATATACCTAAAAAAATGAGCTCTATGGCTGAGATGATGTATATTTGACTATATTGTTTTTTCTGTGAGTTAAAATGTTGGTGAATATATATTTGTTCTTCCAGTCTAGTAATTTCAATCGACAATGGGAGCATTCAGCCAATGTGAAGCAATCCAGTGGTGCAGCACTTTATGCTGAATAGCAGTAGCCATGGAATAAGTTTGACAGTTTGCAACATTGACCAACATACTAGTAAATTTGACAGCCAAGTGGAGACTGCTGTCAAATTGATAAAGCTATCCCATGCTACTGCTGTTCAGCAGCAACTTTATCTTAGCTGGATGCTCCCAATGTGTTTTATAGAGTCTAAACTATGTTTTGGTTTGAGGATAAAATGGATTTATTTTATAGGACATGTATATACTACTTTACCTTCTCTTATATTCTATGTTATAAAGTATTAATCAAGCTTTTGAGAAATATTTGGTCAATGTAATCTTATTTTCTGTGAAACAAACATATTTGTTTTGTTTAGTTCTAGAGAGTGTGAGCTATTCAGTTCTTAATTGATATTAAAATTTAAAAAGAATCTATTTTCTGATAAATTTATTACAACAAAAACATATCTACATAGGATTGAGATCACATGGACATATTTTATACATTTAGTATAACACCTTTGTATTGTGTCTAATATCATTTCATACTTGCTGCTGGCTTGGAAGACAAAACTTGGGCTGAATTAGTATGTACAACTGATCTGGATAGTTTTATTTGAACTACTACTACTAAACTAGTTGAACACATTATTTTAGATTTTTTTGTAACATGTCTGAATATATTTTGGAACAGACTGACTATAACCTACACTCTGTATTTTATTATGCCTAAACTCCTCAATAAGCTATATAGAAGATAAGTACAGGTGTGGCACCATAATTCCTTTTTTTCAAAAGTTTAAGGAAGCCATGAATCAGATTTTTATTTGTTTTACTTCCCCCGCCTATTGTAATCTCTGAATTTCGGAAATGAGATATGTTTCTTGGATGTTATATGACAAGTACAACACGAAAACCACTCATTTCCGTCGGTCCATATGCTTATCTTATGACCATCTATAACTTGAGAAGTACTGCTCGGATGTCGACGAAATGTTTACATATGTTACTACTGTTCCAAGGATACAAAGCTTTGAAAATTGATCCAGTGGAGGCGGAGCAAAAAAATGAAAATCCTTAATGTCGGTTTTCCACGTTCAGGCGATTCTAATCATTTGCGGAATTTTTTTTGTAAGGGTTGAAAATTGGAGGTGAGGGAGTGTATCTCTCAATTTTTTTACGCCTCCTACCCCAGTAATTCTACGCACATATTAGGCATATTTCACTCATCATAGATGTCCCCGTACATTTGCTCTTTAAACTTGCAAATATCTCCTAGAGTTGTTGACGGTACCCACAATCATATACGTGCGACGTCATCCCCTGATCGACAAGCGTCGTCGTCGGTGATCGTACCTCACAGTCGCCATCGCTTCAACAGTACTGGGGCCAATATCGTCATTAATGGCGGATGGTTATCGAACGACCATGTGCACACCAATTCCTCTCTGGGGGAAGAGGATGGTCATTTCATCTTTTGTTATATACATTCTCAGAAGGGCTACTTGTGCAAACATGATCCTTTACGAACTGATGACAGCGTACCTGGGAAGTACAAGATTCAACTTAGTTGAGGCCATTTTTTATAATTTAGGATTATGTCTAAAGTTTTGCTTACATAGTTTTGAAGATCAAATCAGATAAATGACGACCTCCATACACCGAGGAAATCGATTTCTGGCGTTTGTTATGACGTGCCAGCATATGTTGGTCATTTGTTCTAGGATGTTGGTCTTTAAATCTCGTAGGGTCCTTGGACGGTTCACATAAACCACGTGATTTCAAAAAACACAAGGTACAAATCTGGAAAGCGTGACGGCCATTCCGAATCACCCCCAATTGAGATGAGCCGCTCTGGGAAGTGTTTCCTCATAACAGCCACCGATGCCCTTGAAGAGTGTGCCGATGCACTATCTTGTTGAAACCAAATGACCCCTAAGACCAACTCACCTAGCCGTAGAAAAAAGTCATGTAACATGTTTACATAGCGATCCGAATTCACCGTTACTACAACTTCATTTTGCGCGCAGAACTAGGGACCAATAATCACATCTGAGGAAATTGCGTCTTCAGGAACGACTTCAAGAAGACGCTTACACGCGTTCGTCCAAAAATTGACGTTACGTTCCTGCACAATTGCCATCTTGTAAGGATAGAAAGGAAGCTCATAATGAAAAATTATTCTTCTCCACAGGGCGGACGCCTGTTTGCGCACAGACACCCTGGTGATCGCAACATTGAAGCTCTCCTTGCCTCGATGTTTTCAGGTGATCTAACGGGCCGAGGGACTCCAGGCCTCCTTCGTCTTGTCGCACTTCCAGCTTGTCTGAACTTAATGGCCCACGTAACAATTGATTTCCGGTCCGGGACAGAAACCAACGAGGCTATATTCATGCGATTTCGAAAGGCGCGCTGGTTAGGATCACAGATCACTCGCGCTCCGTTACGACATCGAAGGCTAAATGGAGCACATTTAAAAAAAATAAGTTTTGCTGTCGGATTCTGTATGTATATGGACATGTTAGTAGCCTTTGAAATTTCTGCCATGTTGAAAGGCACCACTCGGTCGTAGTGAACATCATTACATGCAACCTACCAGCATGATATAGTTAAGTGGTGTTAAATCACTTCTGGTACTATCACTGGCACTGACTGTTGATAGCATGTTTTATTAAAAATTCTATATACTCGTTTAAACAGTACACAAGAGAAATGTTGATCAGAGACAGCTCATTATCCCTGAAATTTTTTTTTGCAACTGCCGGGGTCTTGCATTAGAATAATAAGTTAGATTTTTTATGCAAGTTTGCCTGCAATTCTGGTGGAATAGTTAGTAGACTACTACAAGTTATCAATGCATACAAATGTTCCTAGGCCGGTCCAGTAGGGTTGTGTAATTATATTGTTTACAGATGTCGGATGGTCGGCGATTGAAACTAGTTCTTGGATATTAAAACCGCGTATTCTGAAAAGTAAAAAAACAATTATGGGTTAGGGATGTCAATATTTCATTCATTTAAGTTGGCTTACCTTGCTCGTTTGATAGAGTAATAAATGGACAGTTTTGCAACTGCAAGTGGTTGGATTCATTGTTTTGAAGACACAAAACAATGTCAACTGCGACACAAGACTTGCATTGCAATGGTCTTACGGGCTTCTGTCATAAAACTGCTTTCTAGTTTTCAACTGGTTCCAATTATTACAAACACTATATAAAATAAATAAACATTATTTATTTAGTTAATAAGGACGTTTTACATCATTACAAATATAAAAACCTAAACAAACATTAAAAAAACGTACTGTACACATGTTTTAAACATCTGTAAATGAGATTTATTTAACACTATCAGATATCTTATAGAGACAGATACCGGCTCTTATCTCTCATCTATACATCACAGGTAAACTGAACCAGTTTTCGGGTTCTAGTTGCTTTGGGGGTGATCAAACATCACATATGTTTTCTTTGGAACAGTGAGTTTACACGGTTTCTTAAACAGTTTACTTTACTTACTGCAAATCGGTTTAACAAAACCAAATATACACATAATCATAGAATAACAGCGGCCATGTTTACATCGTAGATCTTTAACAAAGATACGTCATAGGAAGAGAAAATGATTTGGTGCATTTTATGTAGCTGTATACGTATACCCTATTTCAGGAGTATCCATTACGCATTGACGACTACTGAGGTGAACAGCTGGACAGGAAGTGACATTTTTGTGTTAGTCTGCGACGTTGGCAAAAATAATAGGGTGTAAATCTAGTAAACTTGTTTTTAGCGTTTGTTTTTTGTATGCAAATCAACTTTCTAATAAAAGAACTGTTAACAAGTACAAAATGAATCTATAGCGACGAAAAAAAAAAACAAAATACGGATTGAATGACTGATCGTCAGAGTTATGTGCCCTGTGCCGAAATGGGGAATTTTGAGATATTACTAGATAATCAGCTGTCATTCTACCGTGATGGATACTCGTGAAATAGGGTATATTTACTTGGTACAGGAAGTGAAGTGAATTTCTCAAGCTATGATCATTATTTGTAAGCCACAAAGCACCAATAAATCTTGTTGTTGATGTTTCCTGCGTTCATGCTGCTCTGTGCCCAGTTATACCGTGTACTATGCGCTATACAAGCACTTCGTTAGCTATGGCTTAACTGGCCCCCATGAATCGTCGTGGAACGAGGAGGTGCTATTCTACGCCACTCTCAAATAACGCTGTTTTTATTCGTTCCAGCGTTACCGCATGTTGCGATGGTACTGATATTCTGAATATATTTTTAATAATTCCAGAAAACTGCTAGAAAACCCCAACTGTGTTCGGTATTGGTTTGTAAATATTTGTGTCCGTCACATATGCATCTTAGGTAATAGTTGGAATATGATGATAGCAGCTAGATCCAATCATATTTTACTTCCTACATTTGTCTGGTTGGCTGAGATTTCACTCTCGTATTTCTCTAGCATAAAATTATCAATTGCTCCAATTGCCATGCTGGTTTCGTGCGTTTATGTCGTTCTGTGCCTGTCTACAGCGCGCTTGGCTAACTCTAAACATGGCCGTTGGTGTCTTGTGATTTAATGAATAGTGCATTTGACAACACTTCAATGGTATCTTTAGTAAATAATCAGTAGATTGTAAGCGGTATGTGTACAAGGAAGAAATTCGGTCGTCATGAAAATTGTAATCACCTTGTGGAACTTTTTTGTGAAACTAGAATTTCATGATGTTCAGTAGTTTTATTCTATGATATGTTGACCCTAATTGACTATTTTTTTGCAAAAATGAGTAGATTTGAAAAACTAAAAGCCTTATGATGTCCGGAACAGGCTAAGGAGTCTTTTCATATGTGTACATATTACACTCAAGGATATTGGACAGATCCATCAGCATACACTGAGCACAAAAATCTAATGTGTCCACACCTCTGTTGAAATTTGTGCGTAAATGTGATAGCAAAAGGTCGTGATTGTTGGCAGGCGTACTTTTTAATATTACGAATGTACATTGCATAAGTACTGTTCCCATTTAATTATTGTTTATAAAATTGGTGTTTACCCTTTGAATTAGAATATAGCTAAAAACCACGTTATTTAATAAAGTAAACTTATCTATCAGTTCAATAAAGCTTCTAAAAGTGGAAATGCCAAAAACTGCCTGAAGATATTCAGAAACTGCTATATTTATAATGAGCTGATTGACAAAACAAAGTTTTATTAATGTTGCATACTCATTTATTTTTCCACAACATGTTGCACATTAGAAAATATTCAACAAACTTTGTGAATAACATGTTTGGTAGACTGCAAATGAGAAATATCCCCACGATGAAACACGTAAATCTGGGCAAAAGTAAATTTGAACAAAAAGCGCGATCATAAAATCTGGGTAAGCATCGATAGATTATTATAAACCAATAATCAGCAACACTGACAAGGTTGAAGCTATCGATTTTTATTCCATTTTTGCCACATAGATCACACGAAAAACATGAATTATTGATGCTTTGTGTCTTGACTATGGTTACAGCGTAAATATGGACATCCACAGCCCATACACGGACGTTTCCTGTCAAAATAGTGAGCTCCTTTAGTTTTTTTTCCTGAATATTTGATTTTCGTTCGAATTTACACGTGCCAAGAGTCTTTTCGATTAATACGTCTGGAATTATTAATTAACAATTACATCCATGATGATTCCTTTTTCCCGCATGAAAGAACGTTCCTATATGAGGTGCAATTGTAACACCTATTTCATGATCAAAAAGTACCCGGAATTTTTAATTTCAGTAAACTGCGCATGGAAGAACCGGTGATTATGATTTTTTTTTGTTGGTACCACCAGAACTGACATTCGTGTCAATATTTTTGCGTCAATATTTATGAAGCGAATAATGATCCGACCTTCATGAGACGCCTAATTACTGGTGATGCGAAAGCCGCTCAATAGTGAAGGCTGTATTGACTATTTTCTTTGATTAACAAGGAGTATCTACCACCGGACCAGACAGTGAATAGAATATTACTTGTCCATTCTGAAGCATTTCAGGGATACTATATGTCGTAAATGGCCAGAATTGTGGGAAGATAATTCGTGGATTTTGCACGATGATAACGCGCCGTCGCATCGGGCCAGAGTTGTGCTTGATTATTTGACCAAACATCTCAAGTAATGCCATTGAACAAGCACCGTATTCACCTGATATCTCCCCGTGCGACTTTTTTCTCTTCTCAAAACTCAAATTACTACTTCGGCGAAAGATATTTCAGTCCATAGATGACATCAAGCAGAACGCGACGAGAAAGCTAAAGGCCATACCTTAGGCGGCCTACCAGCGGTGCATGGAGCAGTGGATGAAACGCTAGTACATGTGTGTTGCTTCAGGTGGATGTTATTTTGAAGACGATAAACTAAATTTGATTGAAAATTAAGCCGTTTTTGTTTTATTCATAAATTCCCGATACTTTTTGATCATAGGGTATAACCTTTTTACTCTGAAAGGCAATTTTTTGCCCGATTAACACTTAAAAAGTATGCTTTCACCATAGCTTGAAGACGACTTTGGTGGAATCGTACCTTAGGCTATACATTACTTTGAGGTTAGCTGTTAAACTGATATTAATCATACAGATTCGTTTAACTCGATTTGAGTTAAGCCGGTTTGGAGATCCATGTAAACTCACCGAATGACAATACTATATAAATCATATATACATACTAAGTTACTATCAGTGTTGCCGAACCTACCGATTTTTCGGTATTTCTACCGAAATGAGACCTTGTTTACAGAAATATTGAAAACGATTTTTTTTTAAATAATTCGGATATTTTCATTTTTTCGAAAAAGAGATACAACCAAAAATAATGCTGAAAAAATGAATTATTAGTCGTAGTCTATGTGGTTTCATGTCCCATACCTATCTTATACACTTAAGCAGTCGGGCACACGAAGGACAAAGATTTGGGTTGTCTATAATTATATACGCACATCATTTAATCCGCATTCCCTGTATTGGTTTTTGTGCGTACAAGAGGTACAGACTGATACATCAAGCGTCATTACCTCATTACCGGAGAAGCAATAAGGAAAGCAAAGCTCATCTGTTTTCAATAATCAAATATTAAATTAAAATGCTAGATGATAAGGTTTCAACTTCAGGAATAAAACCGAAAAATATTCACATCTTATAAACAAGAATAGAAAAAGGTGTGTCCAAGACAATTCCAAACAATAAATATAAGCCATCTTTCAAAAGCTATTACAAGATTTAAATCGAATAGAAATCCTAATGAACATCTTTCAAAAATGGTTATGAATGAATGTTTCAACATTATTGGAGATAAGTTATTATTGTTAGTGAATCACTGTTTAGTGTATGGCGAATTTCCTTCAAAGTTAAAATGTTTTATAATTACTCCTGTTCCAAAAGTGCAGAATTCTGAGTTATATACAAACATGCGGCCAATTAATGTACTGCCAAATGTCGAGAAGCTCTTAGAAGGAATCATATATGAACAAGACATTGAATATATTGAAGAAAATAAAATATTGACAAAATTTCAAGCAAGATTCAGAAAAAAGTATTCTACTGAAACAGCAATTCAAATGGTAGTAGAAGAATGGAGGCGAAATATGGATGAAAAAAAGTTTACAGTAACATTATTCTTAGATTTCAAGAGAGCATTTGACAGGGAGAAATTGTTAATGAAATTGCATTGCTATGGATTTCAAGGTTCAGTATTAAACTTATTACAACATTATGTAATCAATAGAAGTCAAAGAACTAAAATCGGCAATACATTATCAAACATTGAAAACATTTCGGTAGGTGTGCCGCAGGGTAGCAAAAGGTCCATTACTATTTATTTTATATATTAACGATATTCCTGATATTTTACAACACTGCAAAATGCAACTGCTGATGATACATTAATATACCTATATAAAATAAAGACATTGAAACTTCAATAGAGCTGTTAAATAATGATATGACAAACGTAATAAATTGGTTAAATGTAAATAAACTTAAACTAAACACAAAGAAAACAAAATATATGCTAATAGAAAAATCTTTTGATCAAAATACGATAAATCTTACAATCAATCATGAAAAAATTGTGTCAATCGAATCATTTAAATATTTGCGCATATACGTAGACAGTAAATTAAAATTTGAAGGGCACTATGAATATATTATTTCAAAAATATCCAAGAAAATAAGTTACTTTTATAGAATTTCGCATAGACTAACCGTTTATTCTAAAAAAATTGTGTGCAACACTATCATTCTTCCTCATTTGTTATATTGTTCGACTATTTTGTACACTGCAAATGAAACTGTATTTTCAAAATTACAAATATTACAAAATAAAGCTACGAGAATCATCTTAAATAAATATACTAGAATAAATTCTATGCTGAAAGAACTACAATGGTTAATTATCAAAAATTTCATAGTCTACTTGGTTTTCATTATAATATTCAAGTTAAAAAATCATCTACTAAATCACTTAGAAAATTTTATTGTATTGAACAATGAGTGCCACAATTATTCTACTAGAGGAAGTATAGACTTTCATTTACAAAACTGCAGTAGCAATATAACGAGCAAGTCAGTATTTCAAAAGGGATTGTACGAATTTAATAATTGAGTAATGATATCAAGATGTGTGCCAGTTTGAAAATCTTCAAAGGGAAATTGATAAAATATCTCATGGGAAACCAGAATTCATAGTGAAATTTTATATAAAAATATGTAGTCATGAAGTCATAATATATTTATATACCGTGTAGTATGGATATTACGGACATTGTAGCATTAATGCTAAATAAATCTGAAACAAACAAACAAACAAAGATGATTGCAAATGAGTTTTATTGTACAAGTCTTAATAAACGAGTTGATATTTTTTCAGGAAAAAATCCTCTTAAAAAATCCGTGTTGTGTGGTTATATGTTCGCGCGCAATACAAAATATGCTCATTTTTCATACACGGTGTTAAATGATACAAAGCCCCTTGATCCGGCATTGGGCCTGATTTTTTCATCCTACCAATTTTGCCCTTGAATCTACCGAATTCCAATGACACTAACTACCGACTACGTCTTTCTCGGTTCGGCAACACTGGTTACCATACAAAGTTACAATGTTAAAAATCCAGCAAACTGTATCGGTTATAAAGAAACGTAGGATGGTAGTTGGATTAAGGTACATTAGAAATCTTCGAGAGCACTTCAGACGTCAGCAAACTGCGTGAGGGCTGCCTTCACTCTGGAAATTGAATCACTATTCATCTCCCTTTGGGATAAAAATAAAGTGAGTAGAAATAACCATGTGATAAGGATATTTATTATTTCACGTAAAACAAGAATTACAACAAAATAAAACTAGAGCATTAAAAGTCTTAGCTCATTATACTGCATCATGCTGATTATATCCAGCTCATTATGTATGGTAAACATTTCTTTTCAATTGTATTGATGACGTTAATATTCAATCAATTTTACTGTCTTCGCCACTAGGCGAGCAAGTATTGTCATCGCGAAAAAATTCGAATATGATATGTGTAATGTGACATGTGCATCACGGAAAACCATGTCACTCATTTCCGTCGGTCTGCCTGCCCGCCAATCTTTGGTCTGTCTATAACTTGGAAAGTACTACTCCGATTTGGATGAAACTTGTCCACAAGGTCATTACTATACCAAGGACGAAAAAGCTTTGTAGTTTTTGAAAATCGGTTCAGTGGTGGCGGAGAAAAAAAAAGCTCAAACTTCGTTTTTTGACGTTTCCTGATGGTTTTTGAAAAACATTTTAGGAGTAAAAAATTGGGTGGCGATGGTATGGGTGAGTGTATTCCATTTTTTTACGTTAGTATATTTATACGCTTCCAACCGCGATAATTCTACGCACCCATTATTTCACACATAGTTTTCCCCATACATTGGTCGTTAAAGCTTAGAACGATACAGAAATGTTTTCGATATGCGTCTCCTTCTGCTATCTGGGTTCAGCGTCCGGCGTCGTTACGCAGCAGATCGTTATCTGCTTGGACTGTTGGACTGACTTGATCGGTTTAATTTTTATATTGTACATACAGGGTGTTCCAGAAGTAACACGCCAGAGTGACACGGGAAGTAGATTGGCTGCAGATCAATCTGATAAAATCAACATGACCTTAGCAAATGTTTTCAAGTTTTCGAGATACATATTGCCAATTTTAAGCTTTAACCCTACTTTTTGTTTCTTTGTTGCCTGTTACGGCTATAAAGAACTTCTAACTTATTTTTTTCCTGGGCTACCATTAATAGTTGGTTGAGACAACCGAGTATTCATTTCATTGAAAACTAGCATGGTATGCTAAAAAAAATTATTACATTTTGTTTCAATGTGAAAACATTTACTAAAGTTTGACTAATTACTGTGAATAAAATGTACCAGACTGAATCAGCAAATGATCTTAAAAATTTACTTAGATTTTATGCAACATCATCTACCCATTATTTTGGAAGATGTGCCCCTTGAGACAATAAGAAGGATGTGGTTACAGAATGATAGGTGAACTGCACACTATGCTAGTGCAGTAAGGGGGTATCTTGATGAAACATTCTCTAGAAGATGGATTGGTTGGCTAGGACCAATTTGGTGGCCCCCGCGCTCCCCAGACCTGAACCCTTTGGATTTTTTTACTGGGGATATTTATAAGACAAGGTGTTTATAAAACCAGTTCGATCAGCCGCTGAGCTGCGTTATCAAATCCATCAAGCAGCACGAGAAATATCCGATTTAAGTTTGAGACGTTTAAAATGACAATTTTTAAGATGCAGGTTGTGTAATAAGAGTCGGTGGACTTTGAGAATCTGTTATGAAAATAATAATAATAATAATAATGATTTATGTCAGGTAATATTTACATTACAAGATGTTAATTTAATTTTCATTTAGATAATTTGAGATGTTAATAATGATTGCTAATTCTTTATTTGATTTGAATGTTGTAAAAGTCAACGGAAATTAAAAAAAATACAACCTAATCTGTTCATCATTTTGATGAATGGAAAAAAGGATAATGATAACTGTTTTAGACATTTGCTAAAATAAAAAGCTATCACCCCAACTACAAAGTTAAAATTTGGACACAAAAGACTGCTGCACTTATTATTTCTCATTTGTAGTTTTTCGTAAGTATTACTTCAATGACAAAAGTTGGAATTATTCAGTTTTTAGTAAAAAGAGCCTACAAATGTTATACTACTCGAATTTTGAGAGAGCATTAAATAGTAAGTTTTTGAGGTCATTTGCTGATTCAGTCTGGTAAATTTTTTATCACAGTAATTTATCAAACTTTGGTGAAGATTTTCGCATTGAAACCAAACTTAATATTTTTTTAGCATATCATAGTTTTCAATGTTGGTTGTCTCAATTGTAGCCTAGGGAAAAAAATCATAAGTTAGAAGTTCTTTATGGCCATAACAGGCAAAAAATGAGCAAAAAGTAGGGATTTTTTGAAAAAACTTAAATGTGGCAATATCTCAAACTAGAAAACTTTTACTAAGGTCATGTTGATTTTACCTGATTGATCTGAAGCCAATATATCTCCCGTGTCACTCTGGCGTGTTATTTCTGGGACACCCTGTATTCATAGCTAGTTTTTCTCTCGGAGGGTTTAACTTGTGCTGATAATCCTTTATGAACTGATGACGACGTTGCTTACGAAGTGCAGAGTCAGCCCACTTGTCGCCATTTTTTCATCCACGATAATTCACGGAATCAAAAATAATTTCAATTAATGATCTTTGTGGCCTGCCACAGTTTAGTACTGATGTTGCCCAACCAGCACATAGTATTCGCACCAGCAAAATACTCTCATTGATGTACGGTATTAGTGGGCATTGACTACCTACATGATTACATGCAATGGATACCGACGAGCCGGAGACGATTTAAGTATGATGCTGTATAATGAGAAAACACCTTGAGAAAGAAATAATTTCTTTGAATTCTAATCTAGGAACTAAAAGGTACTACAGAAAACTTATATATCAGTCGAATAAACCTGCTAAAATTATCCAGGTAATCTGTCGAAAATTATAGATAAGATCCAAGGGAAATTATAAGGAGACTTTAATGAAAACGTGTCAAAAAAATCATACATTTTTCCAGCTAAAATAAAATATTAAAATTATTTTATATTTATTGTTACTAATAGAATGCAGCTCATTTTTCGGTGCTAAAATGCAATATAAATATTGGAACAATTAAAACGATCAAAAAATCTTCGCGTTATTTAAAAAAAGAACGGTAAAAATGGAGCAATTTAGTTATTGCATTTCCGATTTTCATTCGCACAATATATAATTCTAATATCGTGAAAACATGAAGAAGCGTGATAAACTTCAAATAAAAATATTTCGAATGTTTTTATTGCATTTTAACAGCATTACTTCTTGAAATCTGTTCTACAGCTTTTAATTGGGTACTGGAACAAAATTATTTTAAATTGATTTAGAATATTTTTAAAATAATTTTGTATACTGTTATATTAGAATAAATAAACTAACTTCTATCAGCAGGCAGGGGGCAATGAGTAGAAATTTTTGGAAAAAACGTTCATATGTTCAAAGGACATGTAATATTTGACAAAACAGTTACAATAAGGTAAGTTAAGGTCAATAAATACGCGAATATGCATCGAATGAAAAATGGTCACTAACTTGAAAGAATTACAATATTACATTAGCGAAGTTCATATTTCGTAGATATTTTAGGGACGTACACAAGAGTTGCATTCCATTAGCAATAAAATATATATTGCAAAAATAAAAAAATACAGATTGACTGTGCCATGGTTGTAACTGTATTTTTCCTAATTCACAAACATATCTTTAACACAGCTGATACTCGTTCTTGACAGGGTTGATCAAAACCCAGTTTCTATGAAAAAAACAAGTTTTATGTTTAAACCAGATTTATTGGGTTTAAGCAATTTGCGTTTAAATAGCCACTGAAACTAATAGAAATTGAAAAAACACATAATTGTATAGTTCCTTTTAGACACATTTTCTTTTGGTCACTGTCAAAGAACCAGCTTTCCACCTGCTAAACAATATTAGGTAGCAGGTGGATAGCATTATTTAATAGGTAGAAAGTGAGTTCTGTGAAGTGGCCAGAAAAGAATATGTCTGAAGGCAACACATTTTATTTACATATAAAACATATTTAAAAAACTGAATTCGAGGCCTTTTCAGTACCCAGTCTATTACACAGCATACTTTGTATTAAGTCCAAAGAAGAAAAATTCTATCTGCACCTGCTGAAGATGCTCGTGCGGTGTGTAGTTATAATCATAAATTTTAATTTTATCAATACTCATTTTCCCTTCATGAATATCATTTTTTTTTCGATTTCTGGCACTACAGTATATCAAAATAAGGTCACTAAATCTGGTGAAAAAGGGTGCATTTATTGTAATGTGTTCTTGTCAAAGAAAAATTTCATTTCAAGTTTGTTTGTGTTACAAAAAACATGTTTTTTTTCCTGAAAAATAGATAGTTGGTTTAGACCGTGATTTAAACCAGGTTGATTTAAATCTGCCAACCTTAACTCTTGCACACATCAATGATTTTTTAGTAATACTCCAAATACTCCACGAACTGTTGACATTGTTTACTTATTGAATTTTCAGGTATTGCTATATTTATATTTATAATGAAGCAAGTAAATTCAAATCGCACGCGGATGACAAGAGAATTGTCACACTGACAGTGTCAAGCATAGTTGTAGAACGACAAAACTTTCGAGTCACACGAAATAAACATATCGTCTTGCGAAGATTTCAAAAACTGAAGAATATATAAGTTTCGGTACAACCTGAAGTGCCACCATTTTGAAAATATTTTAGCGGAATTCGTCATATCAGTTATACCATAATCCCATGTTTTCATAATTATCTAACGTTAAGTTTTCGTAATCGATCTTTGCAGTTTTATGTGGGACATCCTGTATAGGTCTTTTCAGTGCTTTTGGCGGATCACTGTAAAACTATCAGCATCACTTTCACAGCTCCATCTTCCTAACACATAGGCATGTAATCTACCCCTATGTACAGACGTTCACGTCGTTTTTTTTTAGTTCAATATCGCAGACCCAAACATTTGATAACCAAATTGAAATGAGCGTAGAATTTGAATTTAACCTCTGGTGATCTTGGACATCAAAAACATAGCAATACTTAAAACATAATCAATGGATATACTGTCGACAGCTTGTGCAAAACTTATTTGGTGAATGATACAAAAAACGTTTTTTATCCTTTCCATGTGTACAAGTGCAAGTAGCAGCTGCGTTAAGGAAGGCTTGTGTAGTGTACAATTCCCCTTATAGTCCGGCAAATATCTTCACATCAGATGGGAAAAATATTCTGATTCGGATTTTTTGCATAATCTTATTCAAAAAGGGCTCCTTTTAATGAACCTGTATGTTGCCAGGACCAAGTCTGCGTCAGAATGTTTAAACATTTTTTTTTACAAATTTCGAAACTTGTTTCACTCCGGTCAAAGTGCTTTTGGCATTTTCTCTATAGTTTTTTTTATTTTGAGATAAAGGCGATACAATAATTAAAAAAGTGCGAAATATGTCATTTTCGACCCTGAAAAAATTTGAAAAATGAAAATTTCAATGTTGCCAGTAATCCTAAATATTCTTCAAACATCCATTAAAATTCCCAAAGCATTTCAGGACGAATTGTTATTGTAAACCTTTGTTTTTCAAGTGAGTGCGAGAGAGATGCAACGGCGGAGAGCCATTGGGCGCCTGCTCGATTAGCAATAAAAAAACAAAGGTTTATAATAACAATACGTCCTGAAATGCTTTAGGATTTTGGTAACATTCAAATTTTTTGTTTTTTATATTGTTTTTGGAGTCGAATATGACATATTTCGCACCTTTTCAAATATTATATTGTTTATAACTTGAAAACTAACAACTTTATAGAAAAGTTCTAAAGCATCTTTTTGTACAGAATCTCCCAAAACACCTAAACGCACTTTGACCTGAGTGAAAAAAAAACAATTTTTGGAATTTGTTTGAATAAATTACATTTTTTGACTCAAGCTTGGTCCTAATAACATGCAGATTCGTTAAATGGGGTCCTTTCTGAATAAAATTATGCACAAAATCAGAATAGTTTCCCATCGGATGCGGAGATAATGGCCGGACTATTAGGGAAGTTAAGCTCCGCACATGGTACAGTTCAGATCTTTTTACTTATATCCCGATAATTCCTATCTATATATACATTCTTTAATATAATATTTCTCTAAATTGTGTTCTCGGAATAAGATATGTTGTACTAAGATCTGAGTTTGTTGGGGTATTTCAATCTTTTGATACCTGTTAAACAATACAGGATCCGCCGTACTCAACAGTTGCTGTAAAATCTGGACCACTCCCATCTCTTTTAATTTTGCTTGTCGGTCAATTGAACCAGGCTCCCCTCTCCTAGTAAGGTTGTTTATACAGAAAACTGCTGATTCCTACAAAAAAATATCATCCATGAGATTTTATTTATATTTTACAACATATACAAAAATACAGTTATAAACGGCGAAGTCTGGCCTAAACCGTTGATTAACATGTTCCATCTGAATATAACCAACCTTGTTCGGCAAACTGACTTATACATACAATTTGGCCTCTGACAGAGATGTTGCCAAATAGGATCAGCGTAATTTGCTTAGAAATAATAAAAGTATACTACATTTATCGTTAAACAAGGGATTCTTACTACACGACACTAACCTGCGAAAGAAATATCAACCCACCTACATCCGTAGTTGTTCCTGGGATTCATACTCTTAGATGGAAAAAGAATTCCAACATTCTCCGCAACGGTGTGATGTTAAACTACCAAAATTCACTCATGGTAACTAAGGTTCTATAGTATCTTATTGTAACACATTTAGTGGCCAAACAATTATGGCGTCCTTTCACCCATAGATGACGCACTCTCATTTTCGAAGTCTTAAGTTTGACAGGTTCATTTCAGACAGATGCTAACTGTGGTTTGTTTTCAATTACCAATTAAAGTAAAATGAAAAGAAACAATTATTTTAATTACTTTGTCAAAAAACATAATCTCAGATATGACGGAAAACTGAAGATCTGATATTTGAATGCTTGATCAACAGCAGAAGATATTCCAAATACATCATTATTTCATCATAGGAGTATATATTTTATATGAATATAATTTTCAATGATTTTTTTGTGAACTGATTTTTTTAATGACAGTGATATCTGTGTCTGAAGAACATCAACTGTATTTTTTATCAATTATCAAAACTAGGAAAAAATTATTCGACTTGTGCAAGACGGGCACCAAATTCCCATATTAAAACAAAAATGCTACATATTCACCTGGTTTAGATACAAAAACCTATATTTTAATAGTGTCCTAAACGAACCATGGATCAAACATGATACAATAGATTGACATGACACCATTGCCGAGCATTTTATTGAAAATTCTGCTTGAGAAATTATTTGAGGACATAAATAAAATTATAAAGGAGCTTATTCTTTAACATCGTTGCGACCGCAATGCCAATTGTACCTTAATTTCTATTTGCTCCACCGCTGTTTTTTCTTGGCACTATAGTTTTTTCGAAAAAAGAGGAAGAGTGCACTCTAACCGCAAGCAGAACAAGGCCAGCCGTAGAATCGCTAGAACCGCTGTTAGAATCACGCACTTTTGCTAACGCTGTTTTGTGAAACCGCTATTTTTTATAAACTCTAATTACTGTGGGTGTTAGCAGTTCCAGAAGAGACCAGGAGCCCATGCCGACGTCCACACCACAGGATCAAGGTAAGCACCTTCTTTTTTTTTGGTTCTTTCCTTGGCCGCTTAAGGTCCTTAATTTGGGACATTGTCGCACCCGCCACAAACATACATCGAGTAAATAATGGATTTAATTACTTGCCCTTAACAGGGAGGCATTCTGTAATTTTATTCATGTTCTCGAAGATGAAAGAATGTATCAAGCAGAACTTTGTACAGCAACAGTGAGACACTGATATTATTTCAAAGACGAATTCCAGATATATGTGGTTTCATTGGCCATACAAACATAGGAGATTATCGACATGAACATGTTACAAATAAGAAAAATGTAAGTAAACTGTACAACTATTGCAGGAAGACATGAAATGTACTCAACTGGGAAAATAGCGTTCGTAAATACAGGCATGAACCAACTGTTAAGAACACCGCAACAAGCCAGGGGAAACGCATGATAGCGCTTTTGGGACGGAAATAAGAAGTGTAGCGCATATTTACCTGTATTTGAATCATTACATTACACTGATAATTGACAATTAACCTGAACCAAGTGTCTAATTACTTTACAGGTTAAATTACAGCTACTAGAAAGGACAACACAATCTGTTCTATTGACTTACCTCATAATCAATAAATCCAGGATGTACTATAATAATTTTCTAATAAACATTTTTCTGTGTGCGTCGTATATTTTATTGTAAATATTCCCAGTCACTAAAAATATCTAGATATGTGAACAACAGCTCTGAATACTCTTCTGAGTTGTACCAGATTTACACCTGATTCATTATTGCCAACGTTACAGACTAATACAAAGATGTGACTTGCTGATTAGCTGTTCACTTCAGTCGCCACAAAATGTAATGGTTACGCATGAAATAGGCTGTATGCAACCTTTGACCACAATTGCTGCATCAGAGGTGACAGCGTATTATTTCTCGAATTTCGACTCCATGAATAGTGCAGATGCAGTACTAGTAGAGGCAAAAACAAACGACTTGTCACCAATTTGTACTCCGAAAAAAAACCACCGTGGTGGCCGAAACCACAGGAAATCTTTCAACATTTGTAGGTTTATTATACGTAGAGGCGAATAAAACATGGTATATGATCACTGAGACTATTACAGGATTCTTAGAAGTTACATTAAGTTCTGTTCTAATGATGTTTTACCTGTAAGCAAACTGAGGGATGTGTCATGTATCCTACGAGCTTCTTCAGAACATCTTCATTGGACATGATATGCTCTCTTGCTCTTTCTCCATCCGCTATATTTCCCAGTATACAGAGTGCCTGCTCCTTAACATCGGGTGGATGAGCTCCTTCTAATACTAATACCACTCCTTGCATCACTTGTGGGCCATGTAAAGCCATCATTGTATCTGTGTGGGCTCTAGGAGATACTAAGTTGCGTAACAGACCTAGAGTCTTCATGAGGACCTGCACAAATACATCTTTATCAAACAAAGCAACAGTCCAAGATCTCAGGGCTGATTAGGGACATTATTTAATTTTCTGAAAAACAATACATGAGGCATTGAACAGCATTTATGCGAGGTGTGATAGCATTTTTATCTGTAATCATTGCTTACTTTGTCTGTGGCAGCCGCTAAGGTTAGACGTATTTCTATGAGCTTGGCGAATTTCGTTTGTTAAAAGAAATGGATCAAAGAATCTGTATCAAATTTTGCGTGGAAAATATGGTACAACAAAGTGTGTGAAATGTTAACAAAGGCCTACGGTGAGTTTGCTATGAGTAAAACAAGAGTTTACGAATGGTGGGAGCATTTCTAAGATCGCCGTGAATACGTTCAATATAACGAACGCCCCAACTACCCATGAAAACGTGGAAAAAGTGAAAGAAATGATTGTGCGCGTTGGACGAATTACAATAAGAGAAGTTGCCAATGATGTTGGCATATCGACTGGCTCATGCCATGAAATTTTTTCGAATGTTTTGGTTATGAAAAACAATTCATAGCTTTTGCACCAAGATAATGCAACTGCTCACACTTCATTGCTTGTTCTTAAATGTTTGGCCAAAAACAATACTGTAACGCCAGACATAGCTCCGTATTGACTATTTCCTATTTCCAAAAATAAAGAGAACCTTAAAGCCGTCGTTTGACAAGCATAGATGACATTAAAAGCGCTTCCCTGAAAGATGTAAACTCTACCCCAAAGATCGAGTTTGAGAAGTGTTTCGAGGATTTGAAGAAGCGTGGATACAAGTGAATAATATCTAATGGGGACTAGTTTGGAGACAACATTAATGTAGATGAATAAATAAATATTTTTTTCAAAAAACCTCGACTCTATGTAATAAATTCGACTTTAGACAGTATGACTGATGTTTTCATTACAATATAAGCATATATTTCAGCTCATTCAATTTAACGATTTCCTTTTGACTGGGAGATGAAAGGGGTCCCTCAAAGGTGATGCCGCCGACATCTATACATGGTCTAGCTCCGCGACTGGCCAGACATACATATCAACGCTATTCAATGCACGACGTTTTGTCTTTAAAAAAAAAAAATAATATCTGGCAGCCCTCGGATTTACTCTGCAAGGAATGATACACAAAGGAGAATACATAGTGATGTAGAAAGGTGAAAGATTTCAAAAACCACTATAGTGATGAAAAACTTTTACAAATATCAATTTTTTTTATGTGCAAACTGCCTTCTTTTTCATAACGATTATACTGACTGTTATCTGAATAGAGACTGAAATATACCTTAGTGTCACTATCTGCCAGCAACCTGAATACTTGATCTGTACCTAGTGCAGTTATTATCTGTGATTTGACCCTTTGCTCTGCCCTAAATGCCAGGTTCATTAATGCCCATACCCCATTCAGCCGAAGATCAGGCTCCGATCTAGAGACAAGAATAAATTGTGATATAAAAGTTTGATAATGATTATAAACATGCTGTCATACTTTTTGCGATCTCAGTAAAGCTTTTGATTGTGTGACCACAAGCTCCTAATCCACAAACTTAAATACTATAATTTCAGCGATATTATCATTTGTTTCCTTACATCACATTTAGCAAATAGAATCCAGGTAGTCAGGGTGGAAGAAGTGGTGTCTTAGGACAGGGAACTGTCCATCAAAGTTCCACAGGGCTCAGTATTGGGTCCTATATTATTTCTGATGTACATTTATGACTTGACTTTGGCAAGTACAGATGCTGTTTTGACCCTTTTCGTACACGACACAACTCTCCCCCACAGCAGGCTCTCTGGTTGAAGCAATATTGGGAATGGAAGCTGTACAGTATGGATAATAAGGCATGGTTCGATGCGAGTAGACTTCTGCTAAATCAAAGCAAAATCCAACAGATGCTGTTCTCACTACGAAAGCTAGGCGATGTAAATATGAATACATCATCTGCAAAATTCCCGGGGGTGCGTGTTGACCGGCATCTTAAATGGAATGTCCACATGAACCAGGAGACATAAAAACTTGGGTCTGGACTGTATGTGTTATGACGCCTAGTGGAATGCGTGGGTACATCTGTGTTAAAAATACCTTATTATGCATTATTTTATTCCATAATGTCATAAGCTTTACAGATCTGAGGATGCGTGGTGCAGTCACATCGTGTCTTTGGCCTCATGGGAAGGCCATCAGAATAATTTAGGGATTGGATTTTAAGGCTGATAGTGGGCAGGTTTTTAGAGTACCTAGGAATTTTAACTTTGCCCTCCCAATACATCATTTCTCTATATAAAGAATAACTTTGCTATGTTCAGAATGCGCAGTGATTTTCACGACAAAAAAAAACAGGTTCAAGAGTAATCTAATGCCAGAGTACTTCCGGTTAACAAGGTAAAACAAGTCTCCAGAGTACCAGGTCATACAATGTTTTAATAATCTGGCAAGAGATAAGACATGCCTGTTAACAAATTTAAAGAAAATGTGGAAAACGTCTTAATATCTGGTGCTTTCTATAGTATTGATTATTTCTCCAGCAAACATTTTAAACTTTTATTTTGTTGTTTGATGTTTTATAATTCCTACTCTTATTTTTATTTCACATTTAAGTCACATTTTACTTTCAGATCTTTGAGTACATATTTATATTGACACCATTAAGTTTGAATTGAATAACAATGAGCCCAAATTTGGCATTTCGGCATGCAAAACTTTGCAGTCGTACCAGAGAACCTGACACATCAATAAAAACAATCTATAAGTAAAATAACTAAAAATTATTAATATACCAGATAATATTTACAAAATTCCATTATAACGCACATTTTTTCTGTTTTGGGGACGGATAAAAATAAATACCTTGATGCTAAGTTAGCCAGTAACTGTACAACACCTTGCTGTAACATAGGCTCTTTGGCAGGAGAGAATTCTAGAAGCAAATTGCATAAAGCTGAAGATGCTGCAGTCAGTAGTTCTGTGCAAGGAGAATCTGGAAAAAATATATACAACATACAGTAGTGGACAAAAGTATATAGACAAATTAATATTGTGTTGTATTTCTTTTTTAACTTGTTTTATTAATACACCAACCTGTATACATAATTCGTTATAGCATAATACTCTCTTATACATAAATAAATTCATTAGACTCCCTTCAATAAAAAATTAATTGAAAAAAACTATGAAGGACAAAAATATACAGGGTGACTTTGAAGTTGAGTCATTAATTTCCAGATAATGATTGTAGAAGGAAGATAAACCAAAATATGTGTGTAAAAATAAAAAAAAAATGTTACCTTGTTTAATAAAGTATCCTCCCGACAAGTATTTCAGTGCGGACCTGTATTTGATCGTGCGGTCTTGGAGCACCGGCATGCTCTCACCTGTGAGGTCTTAAGTCACCTGATTCACGAGCCCTTTGTACTACATTAACAAAGGCACGAGGGGTTGGTTGCACTCGATTGGGAAACCGATTCGCATAAATCCGTGATGCATCCGGCAGCATTTTGTAAAGACTATTTTTTCATCCAGAAAGAATTTCTTTGCGAGATTTGAAGTGTGCTTGGGGTCATTATCTTGCTGGAAGATTGATGTTAAGGGCATATTGCCTTCCATATAGGGTAACATGACATGCTTTAGTATGTCTGTGTATACAAACTTATCCATAATGCCATCTATTCTATGTAAAGGTCCCAACCCAAACCCCGAAAAGCACCCCCAAACCATAACAGACACGCCTCCATGTTTGACAGTGCGCAAAGTGTACTTGGGGTTCAATCTTTGTCCACTAGGACGTCTAACGTAATGAACACCATCTGATCCAAACATATTGAACTTGGATTCGTCACTAGAACATACCCTCTTTCAGTTACAGATGCTCCAATCAAGATGCAACCGTGCAAATTGTAATCGGTCCTTACGGTTTTTCCTCCAGATTAGAGGCTTCTTACTCGGGCGACGGGCAAATAACTCCTAATCATTTAATCTTCTACTTATAGTTTTCGTAGAAACACTGGCAATTCGTTTTATCTCGATTTCGGCTTTTATTTGTCTTGAGGTTTTAAGCGGATCTTTGGACGAAATTACTTTTATTAATCTAACTTGTCTAGCATTTAGTTTTCTAGGCCGACCAACTTCTCTTAGAGGCTTCCAAGATACCTTTTTGTTTATATTTGTTCAATATTGCTGGAAATTTTCCCATGTCCAACCCATCCCAAAAAAGGGATCTAAGACCGACCCTTACAACTACAGGCCTATAGCTCTGCTTTCTGTTTTAAGTAAGGTGATGGAGAGGTGCATAAATCGCGAGCTTCTGGACTACCTCGAACGTCACAGCTTGATTAGCGAAAGGCAGTATGGTTTCCGGTACCAACCATCCACAGGGGACCTCCTAGCTTACGTCACTCAATTGTGGAGTAAACTCATCCAGTCTTATGGTGAGGCTCATGTCGTTGCTCTTGACATCAAGAAGGCGTTCGACCACCTGTGGCACGGTGCCCTCTTGAGCAAACTTCCATCCTATGGCCTCCCAGAAAAGCTTTGCAGATGGGTGGCTGACTTCATCTCTGGCCGCAAGATATCCGTCGTAATTGACGGGTTCTCCTCTTCATCCCACAACGTCAACGCGGGTGTTTCCCAGAGATCGGTCTTGGCTCCGACACTGTTTTTCTTACATAACAACGACCTCCCTTCCTGCACGATCAACCCAATCCACAGCTTCGCTGATGACAGCACTCTACATGTAGGAATTCAGAGTGACAAACCGATCTCTGCCGCTGAGTTGGAAAAAAGAAGACTAGCGATGACTTCCTCTCTGACAAGAGACCTGGAGGCTATCACTGCTTGGGGACGCAACAATCTTGTACAGTTCAATGCTTCCAAAACACAGTACTGTACTTTGACGAACAAAGAGCGTCCCTGCGCTCACACGGTTTCGATGGATGGCCGAGTTCTGCCAAAGAACCATTCATTTCGGCTGGTCGGAGTCCAGATCACCGAGGACCTGATCTGGCACGAACACATCTCGTCAATAGCTGCAGCCCCTGGGAAAAATCTAGGCTATTTGTTTAGGGTTAAGAATTACTTTTCTCCGCATGACCTTCTCACTGTATACAAGGCCCAGACTTATCCTAGCCTTAGCCTAGCCTCGAGTATTGCTCACACGTTTGGGGTGCTGCCGCCCCGACTACATTATCCATGCTCGATGCTGTCCACAGGAGGGCGGTCCGACTGGTCGATGACTCTTCTCTAACAGATAGTCTCGGGACTCTTTCGCACCGGCGGGCTGTAGGCGATCTAGTTCTTTTCTACCGTTACACCAACGGGCTTTGCTCCTCAGAGCTCTCTTCCATGATGCCGCCGCGCGATGTGCCTGCCAGACAGACCCGCCTGACTTTGGCATCCCATCCTAACCGTGTCGAACTTCGTACATCCAGAACTGGCCGATACGACCGCTCCTTTGTCCCAAGGGTGTCGAGATTGTGGAACAATCTACAAGTTATATTAACCTTAAGCAGTTCAAAAATCGTATTAACAAATTTCTTTGGGATCATCATAGCAGCCGCGGTGTTCCGGCATTTAGGCTTCTGCCTGCGCAGCCGCTTCGATATAAAAATAAACGGCTTTACGCTTCAGCTTCAAATTTTGGCAATGTCGACTTGACGTTGATCATTTTTGTATAACGCAATGATCTTAGTTTTCACTTCGAAAGAAATTTCTGGACCAAGCGGCATGGTCTTAAAATCACACAACTTATTCCACAATACTTGATGAACACAAACTAATTCTCTTCTGACACGAAACTGTACTAAACTAATCTTGAAAAGAATTTGTCTACATATTTTTGTCCCTCATAAAAAAGTGCTTATATTCAGATATGCAGATAATGTAAAAACAAAGGAATTTAGTTTTTCTACTAATAACGCATTTGTTTATGGAGCAATGAAGTATGAATTCGTTTTCTAAAGGTATTTAGGTAAATATTCATATTTGCCTATATACTTTTGTCAATTACTGTATATTGAGAAATTTTCTAAAAATCAACAAAATTATAAGGGACAACCAATTTGGCTTTCAACAAAAAAAAATACCATGGATGCTATTTTAAGATTACCCCAATAGTTAAACTCAAATTTAAAAGATAAACAGATTTTGGTTGCTATTTTTTGTGTTTTCAGAAACTTTGGTTTGTGTAAATCATGATACACTATTACAAAAATTAAACAAAAATTTTACTAATCATGTGGACCAATTGCTTACTCAACTAGCAAAGATTTCATTTATTATAGGAACAATAAGATACATCATAGGTAAAAGCACAGGCATAAGCATTTACTTTGCCTTTTATTTGAAAGTAGATTGTGGTATAGCATGCCATTTTGGTGTGTCTATTTCCGTAATTGTTTTTAAAAAAGTACTTATTCTACAAAAACAAACTATTATATAACTAAAAGCAATCCTACAACTACATGCATGTCTTAATTTTTAGATCGACAATAAAGCATATCTATCTATCTATTGATATTGTTGAATCTGTCAAAGGTTTCTATTGCTAACAAATACACTGCTGAATAGATAAAATTGATATCAATGTGGATATTTTCTCAAATGGAGACTACAAATCTGTACATACCTGTTAAAAGTACCATCAGGGGTCTCCAAACAGAATGATCCTGAAATGTTGTTCTTAGCTGTTGGACTGAACGGCTTAGCGAGTGCAAACACCTTACTGCAGCCAATCTTATTTCCTTATTATCATCACCTAAACCATCTACAACCCTGTCCATTAGACATTTTGTGTCAATTATCCGTTTTCTAATATCTTCATCGTTAGCTGCTAGAGATGCAAAAGCCCTGAAAAAAATTTGCTTCCAGTAGGTTTACTCTGCACTTCCCACGTGCTGTAATTTTGTTTGTTTAAGATTTATTTATCATGATTGCTACATTACATATTTAGAAAAAAACAAAGAATTTTCACCGTCCATGAAATATTCATTTGTGGCGATCCTGACCTAAAATAGAGCGCCGTTAAGACCGATCGGCAATCAATCCTAAACAGATTCGACACAATTCATAAATGTGTACGCTCAAATAAAATCATTATTTTGGCATTAAGAATAAACTAATGCATATATTCAATATGAATCTTGATTCAAGGAACTAGTGTAACATATTGGCAGATTGCCGCATCAGCGAGGATGAGCTTCGCTATCCAGGCGGCTTCTATCTCTCTTTCTAAAAGTCTTCCTGTTTATAATTCAAAGGACAATTCTTGTCGTGAATAGCATTTTCTAATAACGATTTTTATTATCAAAAACTCGTGTGGAAGTAGTGTAAACCACAGGAATATGTTTCAGATTAGTGCGAAGGAGATTGGTTTTGGAGAAGGAGATGCAATATTCAAAGAAATGCAATAGTTACTTTGGCAATGAACACATTTTTATCCAGCATGTTGATACAACAATAAATTGATTGATTGATGAATTGAAATGTAGAGTTTATTCACATATTTATCTGCTCTTAATCTGACTCTGAAAGTCATGGTCGGTCACGGATATACTTGAGCGTAAAATTGTCCATAATTAATATTTCAAGAATCATGAATAGTCGATCCTCGTTAAAAATTCATTTAATGTTCAAATGACCTTGATGGCCATAGTCAAGTTCATGGACATACTCGAAAATACTTTGAAGTTTTTCCCCAATAGTTGAGCTGCCCGTTTTATGTGACCATGTTTTAAATTTTCTCCTAAATAACTTACATTGATAAAACCAAACAATACAATTATTCCGCGTACCAGGGGATTTTTCGTCTAACATATGAATAGACTTACAGGCATCCTTATTTGATAATAATGATTATTGGTGTTGTATATGCAATAGCATTACACAAGTCAAAAAGAGAATAGTGGTTAGATTTAAAATATACGTAAAATATAGGATTGAAGAAACATTCATAGCAAATGCAAGACACATTAAAACAGATACATAAAATAAAATGTTATAAAAGGCTTTCCTAATTGAGTATCCTTTGAGTGCCTACTTAAAATGTTCCATATTTAGTGAATTCACTGACTCTGGTAACATGTAAAACTAAAGACCATAGTACTATATGGAACTACTACATTTCGACCAAATGTGGTTTGGTCGCTATAAAAGTCCAAGATTCTAATGTAGTTGATTATATTTCCCATATAATACACAAAACGCTCCAAGATATATGTATATAAATGGTAAAGTCACACGCATTGCAAACACTCTAGAAGCATGTGAGGAATGTCCCTACAACTGTATTCCATGAAATATGGGAGTGAAAGTAGCTACGATAAGCTTGCAATATGACATTCTGAAACACACAATTAACTAGATCACTAAGTTTTTTGGTGAGGTTATTGACCTGCCCTTCCCAGTTCAAGCAACGGTCCAGATGGAAGCTACGAGATTTTACATAGCTTTTTACCATGATATACCAATCAGAAATCCATTGTATGTGTTTTGTCTTTGTTCAAGGCTGCTATATTTGTATAGAACCAAACTTGCATTGCAGTTTCTTGGCTAAGGTCTTCAAGTTCACTTCCACTGCAGATGTGCATACTGTCATCAGCATATAGTACTAGACATTGAGTTTTGCATTTGACGATGTCATTAATAAAAATTATGAACAAAGTGGACCCAGATTGGATCCCTGGGGTACCCTTAACCTAACTGTTTGACTTATCTTATTCCAGTGCTACACAGTTACCTACCAAGAGAAAAAATTATGATAGCTTCTTTATGATTCTGGAATGAAATTGGCAGTTAGTCATTAGCTTGATGATGGTCAACTAGCATCAACATAAGGGATGCCTCAGCCTTTACTTTACCAATTTATAGACAGTGTTGTCATTTTCATATTCACAATAGTGTTTATATAGCATCTATAGCAGGCCTCTCCAACTCGAGCACTTGGTGCTGGTGCGCTCCGGTGCTGAACCCAGCGGCACCGGTGCCGTTCCCCCTCCACCTCGACCGCACAGCCGTCGCGACAGAGACAAACATATTAGCCGACTGTCTCATGGGCGCGGGCCATTACTTAATAGGACAAGACAAAGTGGATAGGTTTTTTAGCGTCTTAACGTGCATCTTTTTTTAAACGATGTCAATCAATCCTGCATGGAAGAAGCCTATTTTTTGTAAATACTGATGGAAAAGCAAAATATTTAATTTGTCACACGGTATTGATGCCCGCCCTTCTAAGTTTTGAAGAGGTAATTATTAATTTGGTCGTAGTTGATTATTATTAATGGTGTCGTAATGCAAGTTATATTGTTGCTTTGAAAATCGCAAAAAGTGGGAGACCGTTTACTGACGGTGCACTTGGCAAAGAATGCTTAGTGGAGTGTGCAGAAATATTGTGCCTATCTCCTGTAAGCAACTTTGAGACAATTAGTATGTCCGAGCAAACAATTTCTCGTCGGATACTTGAACTTGGTGCAGATTTAAAAGAACAACTGCGGAAAAATGTGCCCATTTTGTGCAGTATTCTATAGTTCTCGATGAAAGTAAAGACATTTCTAACACAGCATAATTAGCTGTTTTCGTTAGAGGTGTCGAAATAGTCTTTACTATCACCGACGAACTACTAGACGTTATCCCGCTCAAAGATACAATGGCCAGAGAAGATATTTTTGATGCTGTAGAATACACAATGAATGACATGGGTATACTACTTAAAAGTTTGCGTAGTGTTGTTACTGATGGAGCGCCAGCAATGTTATCGGAAGCATTGTGTTACGCGCTGGTTAAGCTGCGCAAAAGTGCTAAAGTTTTTTTTTTAAATCATTGACGACGTTGAGATGTTTATAAAAATGAGATTTTTACGATGCCATCTTCAGTGCTTTTCGAAATAGAACCGCTGCAGTTCCAAATGGAGCTGATTAAGCTTCAATGCGCTACGATCCTTAAGGTTAGATCTACCACTACAATAGTAATTTAATTTCGTTTTATCAAGGTATTAAGCAGCAAGATTTTCCCAAAATTCTTGCACTGGCCTTGGAAACTTGCTATATGTTCGGTACAACGTACTTCTGCAAGCAGATATTTTCTTTAATGAATTTGAACAAAACTAAGGTCTTTGTCTAATGTGTCCTTAGAGGCAATACTCAGAATTTCCACTGCTCAAGCCACTGTACCAAATCTTAGAAAACTTGTTCAATCGAAATGCTGTCAAAGATCACCTTAAGAATAAATGCGTTTACGTCGAAATTATGAACATTATTTTATCACCCGCGCGTTGACTCGACCAGACCAATTCAAATGTCAATACGAATGTCACTCCACTCATTTCCCGTTGGGGCTGGGAGCCGGCGAAATTAAACCTTATCGCGGATTTGACTAAACTTAGTAATGATATGAAGTTTCAAACTAAATGAACAAAAAGGGCTTGGTATGGCGATGAAAGTACCTGTCATATCGACTTGAAGAAACAACGTGACGGTAGGATTTTACCTTAACATATACGTATATCAACGATCATGACGTTTGATATTCATTTTACATACGTACATACTTTCAAACATCTAGAAGCCTGGTGTCAAACTGACAGACTCAAATGAGCTTTTAAATGCAAGCATGAAGCATACAAACAGAATGTATTATTTTTATCTATTTGCATTGCCTGCTATAGCTTTCAGTCGGTACGACAGAAACTTCTGGCGGAAATCAGTTTGTCATACCATGTTATTCCAAATGAGCCTAAAATTTCCATCAAACCTTGTAGGCTTCATTGGATTTGGTGAGCACGGTGAAATTCTCTTGTCACGCTGTATCTTTAAGTCAGTTTGACAGGTACTTCTGGCAGGTTGCGTCCCGGCTTACTGAGCTCTTCTTGTTCATTTACTTAAAAACTACATACTATTACTAAATTTAGTCGAATCCGCGATGAAGGTATACTCAATGCCACCAGCTCCCGGGTCATTTCTATTCGCAGGGTGCTAGGGTTAGCACAACACCTTCCTCGCGATGCGTATGCCGCTGCCTAATCCCTCCCCCACATTCACGGAGTAACCCCGCAGCACTGTGCTGCGAGCGGCTGCACTGGTGGCACCCGAGTTGGAGAGGCCTGATCTATAGGATACCATTTGTAACTTTGTAACAAGACCTCTACTGAATATTGGATTTTTGTGTATTGGTAGTCCATCTTCTAAATCAAGACAACACTGAAATACACAACATACCTGAAGGCAGCTCTCCTGGCTTCAACTGAAGGACACTTGAGCAGATCAACTAAAGCACTGACCAACTGGTTACTAATAGCTGCAACCTGTTGCAGATTGCTATCAACTTCAGTTAGATATGCTAAAGTGTCTGCTGCTATAGCTCTGTGCATTTTGGAATGCTCCACCTGAAATGTAAACAATGTGATGATCAAACAAAAAATTGCATATTTAGGTTTTTGGATAAGTTGAAAAATGGTAACACTCTGCCATATTGATTCTTGAGCCCTAAATTAAGTATATTATACAAATTGAATAAAGGCATTATACTCTTATTATTATCATCATTATCCTTGGTAACTGGGTGGTTAGCATGTCGAGCTAGCACCACGGGGCTCGCCGGTTTGAATCTCCGCCTCGGAAGTTAATTTAGTGACATATGTTAAGTTGTGAGTTGCCTATATCATGCACCTGGGTACAATATTAACGATAGATACACAGTAAATCGCTTGTGGAGTAGTACAATGTTGATGCTGTGAGGTCAGCAAAATGGCTTTAAGGTTGCCTAGTTGCCAAGCTTCGCCTCCCCACCACCACTACTACTACAACATCATTATAATGATCTGAAGTGAGTCAGAAAATTGCTGATGATTTTTTTTTTCAAACTATGTGGATAAGCTGCTAATATATGCAAAAATTCCTATAGGAAAAATCATATCAAGTAGATAGACTTGATACTTTATATGAATTTTTGTCAATTGCCAGTATAAGATTTTAATAGAAGTTTTTTTGCTAGTTCTAGTTAATCAAAGTGAATTTATGTAACCTATTATCACAAAACATTAGATTTGAACATAGGTATATTAACAACATAATAGGTATTACACACTGAAGAAATTAGATATGCTAATAGTGAAATTCCTGTGCTCATTGAATAACTGTTTAAACTAAGCGGCAAAATTA